>PRKT01000178.1:60623-90551 GCA_003671525.1 Saccostrea glomerata | reverse complement strand
GGGGGGGGGGGTAAGCCCCCCTTCCTGGCCCCCCTGTTGCTACGTGCCTGTATACTCAAAAAACTAGTCTTTGATTCTCCTTAAGGAGGAACAGGACCTGTAGCTAAAAAATTTCTTGTCAATGATTTTTTTTCGTATTTCTTATATTACTTATTTAATATGTACTAAACATTTTAAAACGGTCATGTCATGGGATTTCTAGACTTTTTTAAAAGATATCGTCCCACAAATACCGCCCTGTTTAGAGTTTGCATGGAGTTTATAGATACTTCATATTTACGGGCCCATAACGGAGTTCATAATGCAATTTTTTACGCATAAACGATAAATATGATACATAACACTATATACAAATATTTCAGGATATTCATAGTTTTTAAAATATCCGAAAGCAATTGTTTTAATTTTATATAGTATTTGGGTGGGATAATTTCTGCATTTTTCAAGGTAGCTTCAACAACAAGAACCTCATTTGGAAAAAATTCTGTCAATAAATATTTCTAAATTTTTGATTGAATGTCAGTCCTTCATAAATATCAAAGGGTGAAGCTCAATATCAACATCAATATCGCACAGGGCATCGTTAAATTAGACGTAAAACGCTTCACGTTTGTATTTTCCGAGTGCGGGAAATCAATTGTGACGTCACACGATAACATAAACATTCAAAATTATCTAAATAGAGGGAAGCTTTGCTAGTAAACACGAAAAAATATTAATTTAAAAAATCTGCTTCAGAAATTTATCAAGATACATTGACTGTGGCCTGTTTATTATGAAATAAAACTGATCATGACGGGTGTGTGTACTTGATCTCGCTGCACTGAGAATTCAAACACTACTTCACAATATCTAAATGATGGCAAGATCTTTAAAAACTTAATTAATAATAATTTCTAAAATTAATGCCCTGTTCACACGACAAGTTTAATTCGCAGTAAATTAATGCGAAGTAAACTAATGCGAATCAAACTAATGCGAATTAAATTGCGTTCACACGACAGCTAATGCGAAGTAAACTAATGCGAATTAAAATTTTACTTCGACAGTCAGGCGTGAGGAAGGCTATTGTGACGTCATTTGCAAATCACGTCACCTTATGCAGAAGCAGATGCATTTGACATAATGTTACAGTGTCTTGAGACATATTTTAGTGATTAACACATTTTTTCTTAGTTTTTCACTCAAAAATAGCACAAGTACCTATAGCTGACCACCGACATGACGCATTTGACTTAATTTTGCCATTATGCATGCCCCAAAATTTAATTCGAATTAGCTTCGCTTAGCGTTCACACGGAGCTAATGCGAAGTTATTTAATGCGCAGTAAACTAATGCGAAGTAAACTAATTCGCATTAAATTCTCCGTGTGAACGCTAAGCGAAGCTAATTCGCAGTAAACTTCCGTTTAATTAAACTCTCCGTGTGAACAGGGCATTAGTTTACTTCGCATTAATTTACTGCGAATTAAGCTCTCCGTGTGAACAGGGCATTAATTTATTTGTTTTTTTTTTTAAAAAAGAATTCATTGTAATCCTTCAAAAAATTCGCTGCTTGATGTCCATGGGCAAAGAGGAAGATCTAAAGGTCAGAACAAATGTCTGTACAGTATCAGATCTGTAAGTTTAATTCAAATATTCATGTATCTTAATTTTTTTTTTGGCAACCAATAACTTATACGTAACAAACTGCTAGCATAATTATATCAGCTTTTAGATTGATGTGTTTGAACTGTAGTATATTATATAGCAAAAGAAATTTTCAAAAATGATAATCAGCTCAATAAGGACAACAGAAGAATAACGGCTATAACGACATACTGCATTGTCTAAAAATACCGAGATGTCTTTTTTTTCAGTAAAATACACGCTAATTACTACTAGTATGCTGCAGCCAAAAAAATTTGATCCAGGTTTCATCAATGAAAATTGTTTAGAAATTTCGTCAATTCTACAAAAATTCAAAAAATTCTACAAATGAATCAATTAAAATGAATTACCGTTATTTTTTGACGATGATTTTAAAGAAATATATACAGATTAACGTAGTTATTTTTTATTTGCAATCATTTTACAATTCCTTTCTAATGGTTAGAAATGATTTTAAAGGTGTATCGAACCTTTAGACAAACCAAGTATTAATTCATGAAAGGTATTTTTCCCGCAATTTCATTAGTGTGTACAGACTTAATTAATACAATATTTCAATAATTTATTCTTATTTGGATATCTAATGAAATGATCCAATTCGTTCAGCAATGTTGGTATATTAAGAATTGAACTTACCATTTTCTTTATAATTACCTTTTGACTTCGATATGAGTTGATATAAAATCGATCTGTTTCCATGGATATTTGATGAGATGTTGTGTATTTGTACATACTTACGATTGTTAATGTACATACTCACGGAAGTGGGAAGTAGATCCAATCGTTTCTACGTATAGCATGAAATATTGCATCGTAATATTACCATGTAATATTGCAACACCGGAAATGTCATATGAGAGAGAGAGAAAGAAAGATTAATGACCATCACAGTTTATTTAAATATAATAGTTAATAACAATTATTTACACGAACAATGCAATGCATTAAATCAATATGAAAAACTTTCATCAAAATGAGAATATATATATCCAGAATTAATTTTAAATAATATGAAAGAATATATTAATGAAAGGGAGAAGAATGATAAAATTTTAACGACAGAAAAAGAAAACTCATTAAAATATTCTAAAATAAGCGTTTAATTAATTAGTTGATTGGGATAGAAACAAACATGTCAAAAATGATAATAAAACAATCTAATTCAGAGAATTTGTGTCACCCGCTTAAGGAAAAAGTAAAACATGCGCAGTTCGGGGGGAGCATACATGTATACTAAAGCAAATAAAATATACCATTATGGATATAACGATTTAATTGCTTTTTCTTTATTATGTGTATAGAAGATTCTTTTTATATGGAATATTTATCGCACTGTAATTATGATTTTATGAGTTTTTTACAAGCCAGACCTCGTAAATTTTTCATTTCGCGTGCTGAATACTATGATTTAGTAAAAAAAAAAAAGTATTTCTAAAAAAAAAAAGTGGTCTGTCCGGCACTTGACCTCGGGACCTCTCAAATGGGAAGCGAGAAACATACCACTGGACCACGGAATCGCTTTAAATGTAGTCAAGTATATGCAGAAGTGAAGTCACATACATGTGTATTTCATGTTCGGTATTGTCAAAATTTTACACAATCCATGGTGTTTGATTGATTTATTTATTTAGCCTTTATTAAACAGTTCTAAAAGATGTAATAAGAACATAAAGTCCGCCGAGAACCTATTTTATACGCAATTACTCTCCTCATGCCCCTGTGCTAAAAATAGCGACATGTAATACTATAAATACTAATAAAAGAAACGGGGCGGGGCACTTTTAGAGGGGTGAGAGAGGTCCTAGGGAGTTTTGGTATGAAATAACATTGCATGAGCTCAAAATCTTCTTGAAATATCGCCCGATAATGATAGTGTTACACACAGACAGAATGTATAAATTTACGACCTTGAAGTTTGACCTTTTGACCTCAAAACCAATAGGGGTCTTCCTTAGGCCACATGTAGTTGTTATGTAAAATTTCATTGCAATAGCTCAAATGGTTCTAGAGATATCGTGTGGAAACGAAAGTGTTATAACAGACAGAATTTGCTAATTTATGACCTTGACCTTTTGACCTCAAAATCAATAGGGTTTTTCTTTAGTCCATAGGGAGTTGCTATGCTAAATTTCATTGCAAAAGCTCAAAGAGTTCTCGAGATGTCGTGTGGAAACGAAAGCGTTACAGACAGACAGAAAGACGGACGGACAAACCCAAATTAATATCTCCCATTTTTCAAGCGGGGGACAATAACTGGAATCTTATTATCATTATTATTAGGATCGGAATAATAATAGCTGTTCCCTAGATATATTTGTGATAACAATAACAAAAAAGGGCCATCTTTGCTGGCCAAGGGTTTCTGATACGATACTCTCCTCATCATAAGGATAATATCATATAATATCCTATTAGAAACACTTGGCAAGCGAAGATGAAAAATGGCATGATGAAATACAGATATAACAAATACTTTCAACTTTCAAAAATCCATTCAAACAAATGAATATAAATCAGGAGTGAAGCAAACATGGACCTAAAAAACACCAGAGGTTGGACCAGGTGCCATAAAGGAGTTAGCATTCCCTGCCGACCGGTCACACCTGCCGTGTGCTCCTAATGCTCCTTCTCATGATCGGACATACGGGAATATACGTAACCAATTCAGTGTCAATAATGGTGTTACAATTCGGTATGCATCCGACTTCCTGATCAGATTGCACTTGCTGGAAACCAACCAATCACAGGCGCCTGACATTACGTATTTTTCTTGTATAAAATTTTTTACCCCATACCTTATAATATACATGCATTATTATAATAAAACACATGTTTTATTATAATAATACATGTGTATTATTAGATACGAGGTTAAATTTTCATATATAAGTAAAATAAGTAATGTTAGATGCCCATGCAACCAATAGACAAAAGTTTATTCTCAAAAATTGTTACAACAGCATAGAGAGGATGTCACAAACATGAAATATTTACAATAAAGCATGTGTGAGGAAAAGATAAAATATTGAAAAAACAGTGTATTTAAATTTGAATCAGAATTCCTATTTCTTATATGGACACAGTTCTGTTTTCTCTTGCAATATTTTTTGCATTCTTCCTGTCTAAATTGGAAACTTACTTTGTATAATAGCATTTTAAGTTCCAAAAATGCAATATTTAATAGAATGTTTTTACAAAGGTAAATTCAACAAGTATTTCTCACAAAAAATAGTGATTTAAAAACAATCTATGGTAAAGACTACTAGTATTTGGTAAATAATACAAGTCACTACACCACAAATGCTAAAATTAGTCTACAAGAACATTATGCTTCTTTTCTTTAACCATGTTATTAACAGAGTTTTGTTGCCATAAATAGGCAAGTTCAAATTAAGAAATCAAGAAATCATACGAGTTTTGACCTTTATAGAAAAGGATATCTACTAAGTTCCCTCTTTACAAAGAAAACAAGAGATTGTCGTAAAATACTTATGCCCCCTTCCCCAAATAATTGGAATTTTTTTTAGTCCAAGGCACATAACTCTGTCAAAAAATGGCTCGATCGTACCCAACTTGACCTGCATTGTAGATATTCTTATGATAAATCTGTATACCAAATTTAATATAAGTATGTGCGATGGCTCTGAAGAAAATGAACGTAAACTTTGTTGACCGACTGACCGACACTGAGCAGTGATATTGCCCCTACAAGTCAGAGAATTTGACGATAGAAAAAAATCATCACGTTTATCGTAAGTTTTAAACTTGGATCATAATTCACGTCTTTTTCTTGTAAAATATCCTAATATTAAACAGATGTGTCAGACTCTGTGGCATTTCAAATTTTTAAAAGTTCACTAAATATATAGAGTAAATAAAAACTTTCATGAACATTGTCACAGGGAAACTCAAGCATCTTTTGAATATCAACTTCAGAGTACTTGTGTGTACAATCAGAATTCAATTTTACAAAATAATTTTACAAATGACCAATGGCAAGGTAAGCAATTTTTTTAATGAAAAAGCAGCAAAAGACGTAAGTATTGATATTGTTGATTTTTTTTTATTTTGTCATTTCAACTTTTCTAAAAGTTCTCTGGAGTTTCAAAGAAGCCAGTTCTCGAAAATATCATTATACAGCAAGTGCTCCTGAAGTTTCTCCTTCACTGATATTTTTTTTAAGTGAGGAGTAAAGAGTGGGGATTAGTAGATCATTTACTATAAACCGCTAACTAAATGTATCCCTTAGATCTTTTATGAAGTTTAGAAATTTATCCAGTATAAGAGCGGTAATTCAAATTTATTTCGATTGCTGGGAATAATAAAAATATTTAAAATTGACATAGGATTTTGAAGAAAGTCCTCCTTCTACAGGGAACTAGGAATATAAGTTTGATGACCACTTGCAGAGTTAAATCCAAGTTTCTCTAAAATACAATTATCTAATTTAGTTGGTGAATAGAACAAAAATTGTCTCTTAGAAATATAAGAGATAGGATCTGGAATAGGCGCTTGGTATCTGCAGGATGATGTATTTTTGTGTTTTATACACAATCCAGAAACTAAGCGCCTATGCCTAAGAAGAGTAGGCCTAAAGTATATAAATATGAATATCTTATATTATATTATATTATATTATATTATATTATATTATATTATATTATATTATATTATATTATATTATATTATATTATATTATATTATATTATATTATATTATATTATATTATATTATATTATATTTATAGTAATTATATCATGTTGCAAAGTTTCGTTTGAGTTTCACAAAAGTGTTCCTATTTTTTTTTAATTCACCACAACATTCAAATCTCATTCAATACTGCAGTATGCTGCTTTTTTTCACTCTCACATTGAATTATGCTAATATTATTTACAGCTATTTATTTTTCATAGTAAATCTTAAAATTTTAAGACGAATATTTTTAGATTTTAAAGATACTTTTTTTAAATTGAATGTACAGTCTATACAAAATTTTTAATGATAAAGTGTTTTTTTCGGTCATGGTATACATACAATACATGCACGTCTCCTAAACGAAGTCAAATCGAGATTACTCTCTCTTGGTCTATTTATTCATAAAGTTCGGGTTTTGTTGTTATCCTGGTCCGTCAGTCTTTCATACGTTCTTTTTCCTAAAACTACTCCTTCATTTTTAGGAGTACCCATTTAACCTTTTTAAATATGACCGATGGTGCCAGGAACATCTGCAAAAAAGATATTGAAAATCTTATTCCTACTCTGAGGGCCTAATAGGGACTTAAAAGTATTTAAATTTCTACAAAAACGAAATCTAGATCCATTTGATATTTCAAAGTAGTCCAGTTATATTTTATAATTGGGAGTGTGCTGTCGATGTGCAATAAAGTTCCGGAATTTCAACTTTCATCGGACGGGGCAATTTGCAGTCAAAGAACGTAATGGTCCCTGCTGACAAAGCAACTGGCATGCAGGGAACAATATTGTATTCGTTTTTCTTTTACTTTAACTTTTACTTATGGTACCGTTTCTAAGAAAGAAACCATATGTTAGTTTTGAATATTTTTAATATCCCAAACAGCTTAATGAATTACTATATATATCTATATTCCAAAACTTCATAAAAATATCTACAAACATAAATACAAAGCGGGTTCCAGTAAATGTTCAAGCAAGCCTCTTTCTTTACTCATCACTAAAATATTAACAGTAATGAAGGAGAAGCTTGAAGAGTAATTTGCAACAATATATTCGAGAAGTGGTGTAAATATGATTAAAAAAATTCCAAGAAACTTTTGGAAAATTTGAAATCACAAGATTTTACCAAAATCAAATTTCAAAAATCACGATTTTACCGAAATGTTATAGTTGTTTCATTTCTTACGTCGATACGATATATCCCGGTGTGCTTGAGATAAAAGATACCACAGAGTCTGACACATCTTTTTCATATTTGGATATTTTACTTGAAAAAGACGATAATGCTTACCTAAAACCAAGTTCTATGATAAACGTGATGACTTTAACTTTCAATCGTCAAATTCCCCTTACTTATGCAGCAATATACCTTCATCACCTGCATACGGAGTTTATATCTCTCAGTTAATTCGATACGCAAGAGCATGCTCTACGTTTGTACAATTACTAAAACGAGGTAAATTATTGACAATCTAATTGATGAAATAAGAATATCAGCAGTCTCGTTTAAAGTCATCATTTCGTAAGTTCAATGGTCAATACAATGAATTTGTCAGCAAAAACAAATTATCATTGAGTAAAAAGTTGTTTTTCATACATGAACTTATTGTTATTCCATCATTTATACACTGAATTCATGACGGATTTTCTCGTTGTTTCCCGATTATGACAAGGACCACACGGAAGGTATGACCGGTGAGCAGGGAATGCTAACTCCTCCATGTTACCTGATCTCACCTCTGATGTTTTGGAGGTTCTTGTTTGCTCGGCTACTATTTTGTATTGTTTTATGGACTTTTGAGCTTGTATACTGTTCATTATCAGTTTTAGGTCAATACGATGATTTAGCCAGTTTCGACGTACAATATTCACTTCTGAATATTGGGCTCCTCAGGTCTCTAAATCATCGTATGGACCTAAAAACAGCAATAATTGTATAATGTTTTAGATATATCAATAAAGGAGTTTCTGAACCTGACCGTTCACTGAAGTCCATATAATAGTTATATTATATAATCACTCAAAGTGAATGCACCGACACAGTCCTAACACAACGGACTTGGCTGTCATTACGTCACAATGGTTAAATAATGGGTAAACAATTTATTTTTTAAATCATTTCATGGCTTCTTTCCGTGTTACTTAATCTTGCGGGTACAAATGTCTTAAGGCAGTATCTACGTTAATGTACGTACGCGTGTTGTGACCCCCCCCCCCCCCCCCCGGAATTTAAAAGAAACGCAAAGGACATACATGGATTATATTAACAGATAAGACAAAACCTTGATCTGCCTTATAGTGAAAAATTAGGTATTCGTAATTGCTTCTTCCAAATGTGAAATTCGTAATCACTGTAGTAAAAGTACCCACTACAAAGTACATGTATTATTGTATTTAATAACTAAGATGAGGGTACATGTATTTGTGCCACCCAGAAGTATAAGTAAGAACGTATGTATAAAAATATTACCTTTTCCAGTCGATTACACTCTTACCTCTCTACAGAAATGATTGATGTTAGAGGTTCAACTTTTATTCAAGGAAAACCGGATAATAGATCAATAGATATATTGTCATTGTAAAAAATAAAATAACAAAACGTTAATTAGCCTGGGACTTATCGGTGAATGTTGTGTGTTTTTTATCTGGGATCATCTTCTATCTTTCGGGTAATAAATATAAAACGCCGGTGGTCGACAACAGTCTTCTTTAATCAAAATCCAATTTACGAATCAACCTAAAGACTATCCTCCTCATCGCTTGGTTAATCAAAGCCCTCACAGGTCCCGTGAAAGTACAAGTCGTCTGCTCGGCTGTCGCAAGTGATCATGCGCAGAGATTTGTGAAGCTTCGACGCCATACGATTTCTGACAGGCTTGTTAGTAAGGAATAAATCAATGATTCTTTAAATTTGATGATAATTTTCATAAATTATCATTTATTTCATTTTAGTGAAGGTTTGATATGTATCCTCTCAGTGATTTTTAAAAAAAAGTTTTTGTCTGTTATCTACTGGAAATTTGAATTAAACATATTTTTGAAAATGTCAAAAAGGACAAGATACAAAGTCTGTAATTTCTGTAATTTGTTCCTCGCCCAATAGTTTTATAAAATTGTCATAATACAAAAGTATAAATTTATTTAGTGTAAAAAAATTTAAAATTCTTGAAACGCAAAATTTAATAATAAAAAAACCCTAAGATTTTCTTTCTTCGCAGAGAAAATAGGGGGTCAGTGTGCGTCTTACTGAGCTACGGTACAATTAATTAAGTTGACCTTTTTGCAACCATGGCAACAAATATAACCTTATTTTAAGTCAGATAGTTTGTATAATATTTTTCATTGAACAAATCGAACAAACCATAAAAAATAAAGGAGAGGACGCTCTAAGTTTTTAATAACTTGTGTCCAGTCCTTTAGTTGTAACATCATAACAATAAAATATGTGCAAACCAACAAATCTTGCAAATTAATGCGCGTTAATTGTTGTATGGCCTTTTTGCACTAAAAAGTAACATATTTGGGGCATTAAAAATCTAAATAGGCAATAAAACTTTTACTTGTATCAACCTTTTTAAGACGTAAGAGCTGATCAGTCACAAGTATCGAGTAGTTTAAAGTAATGGAAGAAAAAGTTGGGGTCAGTGATGATAATTTTGAAATGTTGGTCAAAACGTGTGATTTTCAGGCGAAAAACGCTGCAAATTTTATCTTGACTTTTTTGCAAAGTTTGGAGAGAGACGGTGTAAAATTAAATTTGTTCTAAAAATGTGAATTGAGACCTATATTAAATATTCCTAGCATATCATAACGGAAAATAATCTCCGAGTAAAAGTAGGTGAGACTTAAGTTCCAATATATTAAATTTAATTAATGTGCAGATTTGCAGGATTGTCTGCTAAATATCCTTCCACCACAAGAAATAGTCCCTCATAAATCTTGTTTCTTTGTGGATTTTTGATCATTTTTTTTATTGACTGTTGAAAAGTATACATTGTTGAAGAGCAAGAGCCATCTTATGCATAAAATGACCCTGTACTTATATCAATTATTTAACTATCTCCCTCTTTCCCATTTCATATTTAAGGAATGACTCTAATTTTTGGCCAAATTATTGAATTTAAAATATGATATAATGAGAAGATTATACTCGATAATTTGGCCAAGAATTAGAGTCATTTCTTATAATTTAATTTTAAAATAATTAAACAACTTTGGATGTAAAATTGTGTTGCTTTTATGAGTTCAAATTTATCGCGCAATAATACAACCGTAGTAACGGAAGTGATGTGAAGCGAGGGGAGGTAATAACTGATACATAGATCTAGCAGCCATGATGTGTGTTTACATGAGGTAACTTAAGATCGAGTAAGTGTTTGAAGTTAAAGATACAGCTATTAAATCTTGAATTTTCCATGGATTCCGAGGACTGGAAATGAGGGGATTGATTGCATGGATAAGATGATTAAGCTTGTCGTCAAGGGAGTGTGTCCCCATACAAAACCAGATTATACAAAATGTTTTGCGTTCCTTTTTGGATATCAACCAATGAGGGGCGAAAATATAAAATTAAATTATATCAAAATAAAGTAGACACTTGGTGCTTTCATTTTCTATAATAAAATTTTGTTTTGAGAATCCAGATATTGGAAAAACAGATTTGATTAAGGTCAAGATCTAGTAAATGAAAGGTGCCTACAGATTTATCAAACTTGAGAAATAAATTCCTTTATTGATGCTTTACAACTTTAGCTTGGACAAATAAGGTGTTTCGGGGCATAATTTGTAGGTAAACAAGATGAAAAAATGTATTTTAAACTGTTATTTTCAATGAAAAATTAAGAAAACCAGTCATGAATATGGGAGTATTTTTCGTATTCGGCAAGGGAAATGTATCCAGATTGCCTACAGTCTCTCAGAAAACGGTAATTAGTATGTTCATGGCCTCTTCTTTAAATCAATATCAAATTTGATATAGGTATCCGGTTTACTTTTCATATGATTTCCAATTGAATGACATGAAAATACCATATTTCCTACATAATTCTGCCAAAGCCATAAAGTACGGGAAAAAGAAAGATGAAAATGATTATGACGTCATAATGGATCTAGCACAAAAAATTAGTCTCAAGTTATTTACTAGATCTTGACCTTAACGAGGCAGGAAGCTTTTCATTGTGACGTCATAATAGAGCAACGCAAAAACACAATGCCCCGTGACGTATTTCATGTAACGAAATCAACAAAATATGACGTAAACAATAAACAAAATGCATGGATTGCATTAGAATGGGAATAACCATCTTCTATTTTGGTATTTGCGACCGTTAATGCTGATTTAACGGTTAGAATTAGAAGGTAGTTATTCCCTAATTTTTAACCTAAACTGATCGGTTTTAATTTTTCAGAAATTCTCAGGGCCAAATAAGGCCCAAAGTGGCTCTTCCTCTTTAAAAAATGTTATAGAAATTGTATTATAATAAATAGTTTTGAAGTAAGAGATTCTGCGTGAACTTTTCTAAGAAGCTGGCGAGTGACATACCTAAAAGAACTTTTAAAAATCAGTATTTTGTGGACCAGAGAATAATTCAACCCGCTATAACAGCAAAAATGAACAGTGTATAGATTATTAAATGGTGATAAATTGTTCATTAGAGGATATCCTGCTTCTGCATAAATATAACAACCAAAAAATGTCTTTTAGGAGTCCAGTCCATTGTCTTCCCACAAATTTTTATTACAATAGAAAATCTGCAAGTTCTGGCTAATGATGCAAAAAGTCATCTAAATTTGACAAAAATGTTCCAAGCTACAAAGAAAGAGAAGAAAACTTTCCAACTCTAAGCAGAACCCTTAATAGATGGACATATATAGTGATAATTTCCAACCCTGGCCGACAACAAATGATTTGATAACTCTTGTCGCTATTAGCATAGCTAGCATAGCACTTGCATTTTGTATGTTCTTGTTTTGTAATTTAAGAAAATGAGCAAGGCCTTACTCGCTATGCAAAGTGTGCATCAGGCCAAATCTCAAACTTTAACAGAACCATCATTTAATTTAGTACATTTAGAACCACCATTTAATTTAGTACACATATATAAATAGTCATAACACCAAATTTTCTATTTTAATAAAAATTTGTGGGAAGACACCACATGAAGAATTTGGAATAGCTATATAGTTACAATAAAATTAAGTAGAGATTTAAATACTTGTGTGAATTGAATTCAAACATCTCTTTCCATATGAAATTTACAATTATATATATTGCTTGACTGACAACTTTTAATAGTTTAAGTGAGAGTTGTTTATCTTTTATTTAAGCTGAGCACATTCTTACAGTATCAGAAATAAAGAATTTTGGCAAAGAAAGTTTGGAAGAATTTCGTTTACATGCTGTAGAATATCATTACGCATTGCCTCATACCTGGTGCTAAATTTTGGTTTGTAGGTTAATAATTAATTTGAACTTCGTACATTGTTGGTAAAATATATCGACTTTTGTTTTCGCTTCGAAGACCCAGGTTAGATTCTGAAGCACTGCGTCAAATCAAGACAAAAACACGAAGTCACTGCCCCTTTGCCAAACGGCCAGCATTAGAAGTGTCGTCTCTGGTCTTTCAGCTGAGACCGTATTTCCGAGACCATGCCTCACGACAGGTGTTGGTACGAAAAAAAAACCCTCACTGCTCAATGGCCTTGAGTGCGTGTCGAGCATAATTCTAAATATAAAGCTCTTCACCGGTATATATTGACGCCTCTATGTGAGTGAAAAATTCTCGAAAGGAATGAAAACAACACACAATCAAAGATTCAATAAATTAATGAATGAAACTATAAAACAATCAATCTATTTTCTAACGTCTTAGACCAGTTTCTGTGTATTATGATTTTTTGATAGCCATAAATGTAAGATCATGAACTACTTTCCGTCTTTCTGCATCTACATGTAGATCAAAGTTCAACAACGTTTGTGGTCTATTAAAAAAATAAATATTCTGGGACAAAATGACCCTTGACAAAATAAATTGTAACATTAAAGAAATAAATATTATCAATTGTAGATACAAATATAGTTATTAACAATTTAATTACACTTAGAATAAATTTATATACATGACATTGTATATAATGTTGATTAGCTATTAAAAAATGTACAAATTTCCTTGCTAAGTATAATTTATATCTATCTATAGAGAAACAAAGGAGAAACGTTAGTGTTGAGAATAATGTGATGGAAGAACATTTTCAGTTACAGGCGTGAGTTGAATGAAAGTTTTTGTGATTTGAGATTTATTATAAATTACACACTTAATTTTTAATGCGAAGGTAGTCTTTTAGTTAAACCCTTGTCAAAAATAATTTTTTTAAAGATATTCACAAAATGAAGTAAATGATAGTTTGCGTCGTACAACGTACAGATAAGTCACACTTTTAACAAAAGAATCACACCTAACTATAAACTACAGTACAATTTGATATACATTGTATTATTCTTTCTTCTTCTCTAATAACGTTAAAAATCCAGAGTTCAAACTAGCATCTGCGCGTTAATTGCCTTAAGTGACTGAAAACCTTAAAAAGTTTTGTTCTGTATCCTCCGCTGTATCTAATTGGATTCTGGAGTTCATAGTGATAAAAATTATATCCATAATGAAGTATCAAATGTCCCGCAAATCTGAAAGTTGTATTTTGATCCCGATGTTAAAACCTCGAGATTACGCACAATGAGCTGGTCACAATAGAATAAATCTCACTGTCATTATTTCATAACAATGTCGATTTGACGGTAGGAACAACTGATCGAATTTTCTTTCTATTTAGAGCTTTTGCTTTGTAAATGCACATTTACGAATCATATTACAGACGAAGCATGTGTCACCGAAAAGAAACGTAATAATGAGAATAATTGAGACCTTTTATGTTTTGGTGATTTAAAAATCATTTGGAAATTATGATACAGCATAAATTGGAAGTTTATAAGCCTTATTAATTGATATTTAAAATCTCGGTCGAAACTGCAGAAATTTGGAGTAATTGTTAAGCGAAGTATGTCGTGTTCCTTTTAAATTAAATATTATTTGCTCGAGCTTGTTGTATATTAGTAATGGATGAAATACTCACGAGTTAAATTCAACGATCCCAAATGAATATACAGGAAAGTGATTTGATCGTACATGTATTACTGGTATATTATTTAAGAAGAAATGTGAAATAGATATTTTTTTATTTAGGGTAGTTAAAATATAACATTGGACCATTGGGATATGAAAAGCATTAGCTGAGATCGAGACAGCGAACAGTACCAAAGCTCAAAAGTCTACCAAACAATACAAAACAGGAGCAGGTCGAGCAATCACGGACCTCCAAAACATCAGAGGTGGGATCAGGTGCCCTGGAGGATTGAGCATCCTTTGTCGACCGGTCACATCCGCCGTGTGCTCCTTGTCATGATCGGGAAATAACGGGAAAATTCCGTCGTCAATTCAGTGTGTAAATAATGGTCTAACAATAAGTCTTAAAACCTTCAGTCAGCATTTGACTTAATTATAAATTGTATTAAATGACATGACAAGGACATTGTATCGTCCATAGAACTTACGAAATGAGGATTTTAAACGAGACTGCTGAATTTGTGTCAGCAACTTGTTTGTCAATAACTTTCCTCGTTTTAAAAATTATTCATACGTAAAGCATGCTCTTGCGTATCGAATCAACTGAGATATATAAACTCCATATACAGGTGCTGAAAATATTGCTGCATAAGTAAGGGAAGATGTCAATCGAAAAGTTAAAGTCATCACGTTTATCATAAAGCTTAGTTGTTAGATTACCATTAACGTCCTTTTCAAGTAAAATATCGTCGCCCGCGTGGCGCCTGCTCTAGAGTCGCGAAGAAAGGAGTTGAATCTTACGTCGCGGATTTGAATCTCAGTGTGGGACGTGGAGACCGGTCTTTCGGAAACCGAGGTCCCGTGTCACAGTAGGTGCTGGCACGAAAAATATCCATCCCTGCTCAATGGCCCTAAGTGCCGAGTATGGGACAAAATTTGCAGCTCTCCAGCGGCAAGTGATGGCGTCTCCATATGAGTGAAAAATTCTCGATAGGGACGTTTAACAATATACAATCAATCAAGTAAAATATCTATATATGAAACAGATGTGATGTGTCAGACTCTGTGGTATCTTTTATTTCAAGCTACTGAAACCTGGATATATCGACATAAGAATGGAAATAACCATTATTAATTGACAATAATTCGTCGATATATCTAAACGTCGAGTTGAAGGCCACTGCATTTTTTTTCTTTTCATGTATAAGATTTTGGACAAATTCTGCCTCAGATGAATACAAAAAGGTCTGCTAATTAACGGAGCACAATTGGTACCTATCGGAATTCCAATAGACTGTTGGAAAAAAAGATAATGTCAATCAGAAACTCAAGCATCTTTTTTATATCAACTTCAGAGTACGTGTGTGTACCATCAGAATGCTTTTTTAAACAAAATAACTTTGCAAAATGACCAATGACAAGGTGAGTATATAAATGAATTTGATGTCTGTATTTAAACAAAACTTTATTCAAGTCACTTTAAAAAATATGAGAAGTAGTATTTTCAAATCAACGTTTGGTCATAGTGGTCATACCACATTCGAAATTAGAGGTTTTAATGCAATGTGCGTATTGTTCCCGGGTTCATGAAAGTATATGTAGAAAAATCATTTTGAAGTACTAGTGAATGTTTGATAAACTATAGCTTCAACTCAAAACATATCTCCAGGTAAAATTATTCATGTATTTTTATTAAATTACATTCGGACATAGACGCAAATTTATTGTTTTTATTCAATAACACCGGTACTATCAATAAAATAAAATATAAATTAAACTGTTTATAGTTTGGATTCTGCTAGAGTAATACCAATTATACTATCTGCAGTATTGAGAAACTGACATAAACGAGTACTTAATTTTATATTAAAAAAAATAAACTGACTTCATGTACATACTTAATGTGAAATTCACAGATGTACAGCACTATATTTACCATGGCATAGTAATGCTTTATATGGAAACAGCCAATGTCCCATTGGAAAGAGGGATAACTGTCTAAAATTTTGTGATTTCAATTTTTCAAAAATTCCTTCAAGTTTCAAGTATCTGATTTCAGCAACTTCTCGAATGTGCTGTTGTACAGTACTCCTAAAGCTTCTCCTTCGTTGGTGTTAATATTTTAGTGAGAAGTGAAGAATAAAGCTTGGTAGAATATTTACTGGAACCCGCAATGTATCTTTGTTTAAAAGGGATTTTTTTTTTAAAGTTTCGGAGTTCAAATTTCATTGGGTAAATCATTTATTAAAGACATTCAAAACTTATTTATGAATTTGAAGAATATTTTCTCTTTAGAAAAGGAGCTATGGGTATAAGTTGGATTACCACTTATAGAAGTAAATCCCAGTTCCTCTAAAAATACAATAAAAATGATGAGCCTTATAAACAAATACACATGTACAATGTTCTTACGTGTTTTAATTCCCATCTTCATTTCATGATAACGCAATTTATTTTTCTAAAAGTACCCGTCTCTATTTTGCTTCAAACTATTTTCCATTTGAATCTATTTCTATTTATTGATGAAAATCAATGTTTGGAATTTTAAAAAAAATGATGAAATTTATAGAGCAGATGCATATTTTACTTTAATTGTCATTACACTTGGTGCCTAGGTCAGGTAGAATACTACCATTAAATAAAAGCATTAGAGGGATGATCCACATATGCAGTGACTTTTCGTATGTCTCAGTCTTGCAACAAAAGAAAATTTATTTTATTTCTGAAAAATCAGCATCAGACCTAGTTTATATAAAAAAAAAATAGCATTTTCCCAGAAGTCTATGCTTCTTAAATGAATTTATAACTTGCATAAAAGTATTCTGCTTGATTTACAATATGCGCCGAATGTAACGTCATTGACAGGCATAAACTATCTCGATGTAAAATTATTATTTATTGGTTGAAGGTAAATGCACAATCTGATTTAACCATTGATTGAAAATTGAAAACAAAATGTAGAAATGGGAAAGTGAGCTCAGATTTTAAAAAAGAATGAAGTACATATGTTACCCCATCTAACCAAAGGGATTGTGCTCTCTGGATTTACTCCAGGCTATTATATGATCAGCTAGAGAAAAAGGTTGAAAAAGGTTAGTGAATTTTGAAGAAAATAATAATCGATCACGCATATTGTGGAAAAGATCCCTAATATAAAATAATTTTGATCATTATGCATATTTCGTGAATTTGCTGTATTTGCAAACCTATTTTTCTTATGAAGCAGAATTTATTTTAAACTTCTATATGAAGAAAGAAATTTTGCCAAGGCCTTCAAATGCAATTGTAAAAAAAATGAATAAATAAAATGAATTAATTAATTTCCCTTAATTTTTAAGAGATAGTACAATGTAGTCTTTCAATGCTGAACTCATAAACAGTTTTGTTAAGAATGTCTTAAAGAAAAATATTTTGGTGTTGTATTTCTCCTCCAAAGAATTTCTTAAAACTTTCCAAGTGATAATCCAACTTATACCCATATATCACGCGTATATCACAGTGATTTAAAAAAAAACACGAGAAATAGTACTTTTATTTATCAAAAATAAATACGTGCTCATATGTTTGTTCTTTAAGGAAAGATGATACAAACAAAATTTTATCAAAAGTCCTTAAAATAACAGTTAACCTTAATTATATTTATGACAGTTAAACAAATATGTTTAACCGCACAGATTTTAATTTTTCATTCAAAGTTTCACAATAATGGAATATTAATTAAGGTTGAAGAAATGATGAATTTTAAACAGCATAGAAAGTTAACAAATTCTTAATATTTTTGAAAATTTATTATTCACATCAATTACAACCAAAATAGGTCAAAAAATATATACCAATGCAGGCATTCATATTTTTGTTTGTTTAATCTGTCTTTGGAGATTGTAAAATGCTAAATACATGTACATATAAAACTACAATCCCTGGAATATCCTGTTTTTAATTTGATGTCAAAAATCTTGACGTGAGCCCAACGCAGAGGTGTCTGAGAGAGTAACGAACGACAACTCTTCTTTGCATGTGAGATTGAAGTGGATGAGAAATTTTAGGAGTACTGTATAACAGAATATTCGAAAAGTTGTGTAAAGTGGCGTGTGTTTTACTTTTTTAGAAAATTTGAAATTATATTATATTATTAAAAAAATTCTGGTAACGACTTTTAACCACTTTATACAACTTTTCTCCATGATAAATTGAAGTCCAGGATTTTTGACATCATAAACAGAGACTTTTTGAATAAAAATGAAATTGTAAATAAACTTATACCTTGTCACTGGTTATTTGCAACATAATTTTGTTTCTGTCAGAACACACTTGTAAGTACTCAGAAGTTTATGTTAAAAAGATGCTTGAGTTTCTGATAAAAAGATTTATTCAGTTTTTTGACTCCAGATCTTCCAACAATCTGTTCATGGGTACTAATTTAGTCCTATTATTAGCAGACATATTTTTCCGTTCATATAAAGCAGAAGTTATTGAAAGTTTTAAACATGAAAAGAAAACACTTTATGTTGCCTTCAAAATGACATTTTGATATATCAATGAAGCATTATCAATTAACAATAGTTACTTTCATTCATAAATCAACTCGATATATCGATATATATATATACCAGAGACCTTGAAATATTTCCATTTCTAAATTTTTTCTCTATGATAACCCTTTGAAAGTTAGCGGAGTTGATTTCCTGATAATTCTGCCGGAATGTAAATTAGGCAGATCGATAGGTCAGGAGCTAAGGAGGCCTAGTATATGCATGCAAATCTGGTGCGCATCTGTCTCTGAGTCTAACGATAAGGAGACCAAATATGCATGAAAATTTCGTGCGGCTGCCGTGGTGTTTGACTTCAGGGGGCTAGGACTATTGAAATTGGGATGGGAATCCTCGTGTAATTTAAATCTATGTCTGCATTTTTATATTTAATTAATCTACAATTTTATTTCACAATGAAATGGAAATATAAGGAATCACTGTCTAGTTAGTATAGTATGCCAGGGACATCAACAATAGTGGGAAACATGGGATAATTTTTGCATTACGGGCTTCGCCCGTTATGCACATTATCCCATGTTTCCCACTATTGTTGATGCCCTGGCATACTATACTAACTAGACAGTGATTCCTTAAATTAAAGATGCCAAAGAGTCTGATACATCTGCTTCGTATTTAGATATTTTACGAGAAAAAGGACGTTATTGGTACCCTAACAACAATACTTTATGATAAACATGTTTACTTCAACTGTTCAATCACCAACTTTCCTTATATATCCTTCAGTTGATTCGATAAGCAAGAACACATTTTAAGCATGAACAATTTCTAAAACGATGCAAGCTCTTGTCAAACAAGTTGAAAAAACAAGGATATCAACAGTCTCATTTTAAGTCATCATTTTGCAAGTTTTGTGGTCGATAGAATAATACTGTCAGCAAATAAAACATTAAAACATTAAGTCAAATACTGGCTGACGTTTGTTTTAGATTTAATTGTTAAGTCATTATTTACTCACTGTATTGTGTACGGATTTTCCCGTTTTTCGATCATGTCAAAGATCGCACGGCAGGTGTGAATACTCACTCCATATGTTTCATCCTCTATGGCACCTCTGATGTTTTTTGGGGTCCGTGTTTGTTCTAGTCATGATCTGTATTGTTGAATTGGATTTTGAGATTGAATAGTGTTCGTAATCACCATGTTTCATTACTTCAGACATTTTTATGCTTTTGATTGTTTGAAAATGTCAACTACATTCAATGTTCTGCATGTAGTATATACAAAAACGGATTATAATCTTTCGTCGCCCTTCCTCAAAAAAATATTGTGAGTATATTTCTTTGTTTCAAAATAAGTTTTCCATTTTCTTATGAAAGCTAAACAAAATTATAAAAAGGGACGAAGAAAAAGGATCTTATGGTTTACTTATATATCTCACTTTTAGTATGGCAACCATGTTTGTCTTTTAAAAGAGATTACTCGTAAATCAGACATGTAAATGCATCGATTCAATATAAAAAAGACTAACATCTCAAGCATACCATTTTTTTTTTTATTTGCTTGTCAACTTTTTTTAGGTAAAGAAAAATTTTTTTTCTCAGGTTGGCCCCCCCACTTTCAAAAACGATGCTACGTGCCTGTATAAGTAAACCATAAGATACCTTTTTCTTCGTCCCTTTTTATAATTTTGTTTAGCTTTCATAAGAAAATGGAAAACTTATTTTGAAACAAAGAAATATACTCACAATATTTTTTTGAGGAAGGGCGACGAAAGATTATAATCCGTTTTTGTTTCTTATCCAAATATACTACATGCAGAACATAGAATGTAGTTGACATTTTCAAACAATCAAAAGCATAAAAATGTCTGAAGTAATGAAACATGGTGATTACGAACACTATTCAATCTCAAAATCCAATTCAACAATACAGATCATGAGTAGAACAAACACGGACCCCAAAAAACATCAGAGGTGCCAAAGAGGATGAAACATATGGAGTGAGTATTCACACCTGCCGTGCGATCTTTGACATGATCGAAAAACGGGAAAATCCGTACACAATACAGTGAGTAAATAATGACTTAACAATTAAATCTAAAACAAACGTCAGCCAGTATTTGACTTAATGTTTTAATGTTTTATTTGCTGACAGTATTATTCTATCGACCACAAAACTTGCAAAATGATGACTTAAAATGAGACTGTTGATATCCTTGTTTTTTCAACTTGTTTGTCAAGAGCTTGCATCGTTTTAGAAATTGTTCATGCTTAAAATATGCTCTTGCTTATCGAATCAACTGAAGGATATATAAGGAAAGTTGGTGATTGAACAGTTGAAGTAAACATGTTTATCATAAAGTATTGTTGTTAGGGTACCAATAACGTCCTTTTTCTCGTAAAATATCTAAATACGAAGCAGATGTATCAGACTCTTTGGCATCTTTAATTTAAGGAATCACTGTCTAGTTAGTATAGTATGCCAGGGCATCAACAATAGTGGGAAACATGGGATAATTTGCATAACGGGCTAAGCCCGTTATGCAAAAATTATCCCATGTTTCCCACTATTGTTGATGTACCTGGCATACTATACTAACTAGACAGTGATTCCTTATATATACCCATTTCATTGTGAAATAAAATTGTAGATTAATTAACTATAAAAATGCAGACATAGATTTAAATTACACGAGGATTCCCATCCCAATTTCAATAGTCCTAGCCCCCTGAAGTCAAACACAGCCGCACGAAATTTTCATGCATATTTGGTCTCCTTATCGTTAGACTCAGAGACAGATGCGCACCAGATTTGCATGCATACTAGGCCTCCTTAGCTCCTGACCTATCGATCTGCCTAATTTACATTCCGGCAGAATTATCAGGAAATCAACTCCGCTAACTTTCAAAGGGTTATCATAGAGAAAAAATTTAGAAATGGAAATATTTCAAGGTCTCTGGAATACATATATCGATATATCGAGTTGATTTATGAATGAAAGTAACTATTGTTAATTGATAATGCTTCATTGATATATCAAAATGTCATTTTGAAGGCAACATAAAGTGTTTTCTTCTCATGTTTAAAACTTTCAATAACTTCTGCTTTATATGAACGGAAAAATATGTCTGCTAATAATAGGACTAAATTAGTACCCATGAACAGATTGTTGGAAGATCTGGAGTCAAAAAACTAAATAAATCTTTTTAACATAAACTTCTGAGTACTTACAAGTGTGTTCTGACAGAAACAAAATTATGTTGCAAATAACCAGTGACAAGGTATAAGTTTATTTACAATTTCATTTTTATTCAAAAAGTCTCTGTTTATGATGTCAAAAATCCTGGACTTCAATTTATCATGGAGAAAAGTTGTATAAAGTGGTTAAAAGTCGTTACCAGAATTTTTTTAATAATATAATATAATTTCAAATTTTCTAAAAAAGTAAAACACACGCCACTTTACACAACTTTTCGAATATTCTGTTATACAGTACTCCTAAAATTTCTCATCCACTTCAATCTCACATGCAAAGAAGAGTTGTCGTTCGTTACTCTCTCAGACACCTCTGCGTTGGGTGCACGTCAAGATTTTTGACATCAAATTAAAAACAGGATATTCCAGGGATTGTAGTTTTATATGTACATGTATTTAGCATTTTACAATCTCCAAAGACAGATTAAACAAACAAAAATATGAATGCCTCCATTGGTATATATTTTTTGACCTATTTTGGTTGTAATTGATGTAAATAATAAATTTTCAAAAATATTAAGAATTTGCTAACTTTCTATGCTGTTTAAAATTCATCATTTCTTCAACCTTAATTAATATTCCATTATTGTGAAACTTTGAATGAAAAATTAAAATCTGTGCGGTTAAACATATTTGTTTAACTGTCATAAATATAATTAAGGTTAACTGTTATTTTAAGGACTTTTGATAAAATTTTGTTTGTATCATCTTTCCTTAAAGAACAAACATATGAGCACGTATTTATTTTTGATAAATAAAAGTACTATTTCTCGTGGTTTTTTTTTTAAATCACTGTGATATACGCGTGATATATGGGTATAAGTTGGATTATCACTTGGAAAGTTTTAAGAAATTCTTTGAAGGAGAAATACAACACCAAAATATTTTTCTTTAAGACATTCTTAACAAAACTGTTTATGAGTTCAGCATTGAAAGACTACATTGTACTATCTCTTAAAAATTAAGGGAAATTAATTAATTCATTTTATTTATTCATTTTTTTTACAATTGCATTTGAAGGCCTTGGCAAAATTTCTTTCTTCATATAGAAGTTTAAAATAAATTCTGCTTCATAAGAAAAATAGATTTGCAAACACAGCAAATTTACGAAATATGCATAATGATCAAAATTATTTTATATTAGGGATCTTTTCCACAATATGCGTGATCGATTATTATTTTCTTCAAAATTTACTTACCTTTTTCAACCTTTTTCTCTAGCTGATCATATAATAGCCTGGAGTAAATCCAGAGAGCACAATCCCTTTGGTTAGATGGGGTAACATATGTACTTCATTCTTTTTTAAAATCTGAGCTCACTTTCCCATTTCTACATTTTGTTTTCAATTTTCAATCGATGGTTAAATCAGATTGTGCATTTACCTTCAACCAATAAATAATAATTTTACATCGTGATAGTTTATGCCTGTCAATGACGTTACATTCGGTGCATATTGTAAATCAAGCAGAATACTTTTATGCAAGTTATAAATTCATTTAAGAAGCATAGACTTCTGGGAAAATGCTATTTTTTTTTAATATAAACTAGGTCTGATGCTGATTTTTCAGAAATAAAATAAATTTTCTTTTGTTGCAAGACTGAGACATACGAAAAGTCACTGCATATGTGGATCATCCCTCTAATGCTTTTATTTAATGGTAGTATTCTACCTGACCTAGGCACCAAGTGTAATGACAATTAAAGTAAAATATGCATCTGCTCTAAATTTCATCATTTTTTTTTTAAATTCCAAACATTGATTTTCATCAATAAATAGAAATAGATTCAAATGGAAAATAGTTTGAAGCAAAATAGAGATGGGTACTTTTAGAAAAATAAATTGCGTTATCATGAAATGAAGATGGGAATTAAAACACGTAAGAACATTGTACATGTGTATTTGTTTATAAGGCTCATCATTTTTATTGTTTTTTTAGAGGAACTGGGATTTACTTCTATAAGTGGTAATCCAACTTATACCCATAGCTCCTTTTCTAAAGAGAAAATATTCTTTAAATTCATAAATAAGTTTTGAATGTCTTTAATAAATGATTTACCCAATGTAATTTGAACTCCGAAACTTAAAAAAATCCCTTTTAAACAAAGATACATTGCGGGTTCCAGTAAATATTCTACCAAGCTTTATTCTTCACTTCTCACTAAAATATTAACACCAACGAAGGAGAAGCTTTAGGAGTACTGTACAACAGCACATTCGAGAAGTTGCTGAAATCAGATACTTGAAACTTGAAGGAATTTTTGAAAAATTGAAATCACAAAATTTTAGACAGTTATCCCTCTTTCCAATGGGACATTGGCTGTTTCCATATAAAGCATTACTATGCCATGGTAAATATAGTGCTGTACATCTGTGAATTTCACATTAAGTATGTACATGAAGTCAGTTTATTTTTTTTAATATAAAATTAAGTACTCGTTTATGTCAATTTCTCAATACTGCAGATAGTATAATTGGTATTACTCTAGCAGAAACCAAACTATAAACAGTTTAATTTATATTTTATTTTATTGATAGTACCGGTGTTATTGAATAAAAACAATAAATCTGCGTCTATGTCCGAATGTAATTTAATAAAAATACATGAATAATTTTACCTGGAGATATGTTTTGAGTTGAAGCTATAGTTTATCAAAAATTCACTAGTACTTCAAAATGATTTTTCTACATATACTTTCATGAACCCGGGAACAATACGCACATTGCATTAAAACCTCTAATTTCGAATGTGGTATGACCACTATGACCAAACGTTGATTTGAAAATACTACTTCTCATATTTTTTAAAGTGACTTGAATAAAGTTTTGTTTAAATACAGACATCAAATTCATTTATATACTCACCTTGTCATTGGTCATTTTGCAAAATTATTTTGTTTAATAAAGCATTCTGATGGTACACACACGTACTCTGAAGTTGATATAAAAAAGATGCTTGAGTTTCTGATTGACATTATCTTTTTTTCCAACAGTCTATTGGAATTCCGATAGGTACCAATTGTGCCCCGTTAATTAGCAGACCTTTTTGTATTCATCTGAGGCAGAATTTGTCCAAAATCTTATACATGAAAAGAAAAAAATGCAGTGGCCTTCAACTCGACGTTTAGATATATCGACGAATTATTGTCAATTAATAATGGTTATTTCCATTCTTATGTCGATATATCCCGGTTACAGTAGCTTGAAATAAAAGATACCACAGAGTCTGACACATCACATCTGTTTCATACATAGATATTTTACTTGATTGATTGTATATTGTTAAACGTCCCTATCGAGAATTTTTCACTCATATGGAGACGCCATCACTTGCCGCTGGAGAGCTGCAAATTCTGTCCCATACTCGGCACTTAGGGCCATTGAGCAGGGATGGATATTTTTCGTGCCAGCACCTACTGTGACACGGGACCTCGGTTTCCGATAGACCGGTCTCCACGTCCCACAGTGAGATTCAAATCCGCGACGTAAGATTCAACTCCTTTCTTCGCGACTCTAGAGCAGGCGCCACGCGGGTGACGATATTTTACTTGAAAAGGACGTTAATGGTAATCTAACAACTAAGCTTTATGATAAACGTGATGACTTTAACTTTTCGATTGACATCTTCCCTTACTTATGCAGCAATATTTTCAGCACCTGTATATGGAGTTTATATATCTCAGTTGATTCGATACGCAAGAGCATGCTTTACGTATGAATAATTTTTAAAACGAGGAAAGTTATCGACAAACAAGTTGCTGACACAAATTCAGCAGTCTCGTTTAAAATCCTCATTTCGTAAGTTCTATGGACGATACAATGTCCTTGTCATGTCATTTAATACAATTTATAATTAAGTCAAATGCTGACTGACGGTTTTAAGACTTATTGTTAGACCATTATTTACACACTGAATTGACGACGGATTTTTCCCGTTATTTCCCGATCATGACAAGGAGCACACGGCGGGTGTGACCGGTCGACAAAGGATGCTCAATCCTCCAGGGCACCTGATCCCACCTCTGATGTTTTGGAGGTCCGTGATTGCTCGACCTGCTCCTGTTTTGTATTGTTTGGTAGACTTTTGAGCTTTGGTACTGTTCGCTGTCTCGATCTCAGCTAATGCTTTTCATATCCCAATGGTCCAATGTTATATTTTAACTACCCTAAATAAAAAAATATCTATTTCACATTTCTTCTTAAATAATATACCAGTAATACATGTACGATCAAATCACTTTCCTGTATATTCATTTGGTATCGTTGAATTTAACTCGTGAGTATTTCATCCATTACTAATATACAACAAGCTCGAGCAAATAATATTTAATTTAAAAGGAACACGACATACTTCGCTTAACAATTACTCCAAATTTCTGCAGTTTCGACCGAGATTTTAAATATCAATTAATAAGGCTTATAAACTTCCAATTTATGCTGTATCATAATTTCCAAATGATTTTTAAATCACCAAAACATTAAAGGTCTGAATTATTCTCAATATTACGTTTCTTTTCGGTGACACATGCTTCGTCTGTAATATGATTCGTAAATGTGCATTTACAAAGCAAAAGCTCTAAATAGAAAGAAAATTCGATCAGTTGTTCCTCCCGTCAAATCGACATTGTTATGAAATAATGACAGTGAGATTTATTCTATTGTGACCAGGTCATTGTGCGTAATCTCGAGGTTTTAACATCGGGATCAAAATACAACTTTCAGATTTGCGGGACATTTGATACTTCATTATGGAAATAATTTTTATCACTATGAACTCCAGAATCCAATTAGATACAGCGGAGGATACAGAACAAAACCTTTTAAGGTTTTCAGTCACTTAAGGCAATTAACGCGCAGATGCTAGTTTGAACTCTGGATGTTTAACGTTATTAGAGAAGAAGAAAGAATAATACAATGTATATCAAATTGTACTGTAGTTTATAGTTAGGTGTGATTCTTTTGTTAAAAGTGTGGCTTATCTGTACGTTGTACGACGCAAACTATCATTTACTTCATTTTGTGAATATCTTTAAAAAAATTATTTTTGACAAGGGTTTAACTAAAAGACTACCTTCGCATTAAAAATTAAGTGTGTAATTTATAATAAATCTCAAATCACAAAAACTTTCATTCAACTCACGCCTGTAACTGAAAATGTTCTTCCATCACATTATTCTCAACACTAACGTTTTTCCTTTGTTTCTCCATAGATAGATATAAATTATACTTAGCAAGGAAATTTGTACATTTTTTAATAGCTAATCAACATTATATACAATGTCATGTATATAAATTTATTCTAAGTGTAATTAAATTGTTAATAATTATATTTGTATCTACAATTGATAATATTTATTTCTTTAATGTTACAATTTATTTTGTCAAGGGTCATTTTGTCCCAGAATATTTATTTTTTTAATAGACCACAAACGTTGTTGAACTTTGATCTACATGTAGATGCAGAAAGACGGAAAGTAGTTCATGATCTTACATTTATGGCTATCAAAAAATCATAATACACAGAAACTGGTCTAAGACGTTAGAAAATAGATTGATTGTTTTATAGTTTCATTCATTAATTTATTGAATCTTTGATTGTGTGTTGTTTTCATTCCTTTCGAGAATTTTTCACTCACATAGAGGCGTCAATATATACCGGTGAAGAGCTTTATATTTAGAATTATGCTCGACACGCACTCAAGGCCATTGAGCAGTGAGGGTTTTTTTTTTCGTACCAACACCTGTCGTGAGGCATGGTCTCGGAAATACGGTCTCAGCTGAAAGACCAGAGACGACACTTCTAATGCTGGCCGTTTGGCAAAGGGGCAGTGACTTCGTGTTTTCGTCTTGATTTGACGCAGTGCTTCAGAATCTAACCTGGGTCTTCGAAGCGAAAACAAAAGTCGATATATTTTACCAACAATGTACGAAGTTCAAATTAATTATTAACCTACAAACCAAAATTTAGCACCAGGTATGAGGCAATGCGTAATGATATTCTACAGCATGTAAACGAAATTCTTCCAAACTTTCTTTGCCAAAATTCTTTATTTCTGATACTGTAAGAATGTGCTCAGCTTAAATAAAAGATAAACAACTCTCACTCAAACTATTAAAAGTTGTCAGTCAAGCATTATATATAATTGTAAATTTCATATGGAAAGAGATGTTTGAATTCAATTCACACAAGTATTTTAATCTCTACTTAATTTTATTGTAACTATATAGCTATTCCAAATTCTTCATGTGGTGTCTTCCCACAAATTTTTATTAAAATAGAAAATTTGGTGTTATGACTATTCATATATGTGTACTAAATTAAATGGTGGTTCTAAATGTACTAAATTAAATGATGGTTCTGTTAAAGTTTGAGATTTGGCCTGATGCACACTTTGCATAGCGAGTAAGGCCTTGCTCATTTTTCTTAAATTACAAAACAAGAACATACAAAATGCAAGTGCTATGCTAATAGCGACAAGAGTTATCAAATCATTTGTTGTCGGCCAGGGTTGGAAATTATCACTAAATATGTCCATCTATTAAGGGTTCTGCTTAGTGTTGGAAAGTTTTCTTCTCTTTCTTTGTAGCTTGGAACATTTTTGTCAAATTTAGATGACTTTTTGCATCATTAGCCAGAACTTGCAGATTTTCTATTGTAATAAAAATTTGTGGGAAGACAATGGACTGAACTCCTTAAAGACATTTTTTGGTTGTTAAATTTATGCAGAAGCAGGATATCCTCTAATGAACAATTTCTTAAATACACTGTTCATTTTTGCTGTTATAGCGGGTTGATTTATTCTCTGGTCCACAAAATACTGATTTTTAAAAGTTCTTTTAGGTATGTCACTCGCCAGCTTCTTAGAAAAGTTCACGCAGAATCTCTTACTTCAAAACTATTTATTATAATACAATTTCTATAACATTTTTTAAAGAGGAAGAGCCACTTTGGGCCTTATTTGGCCCTGAGAATTTCTGAAAAATTAAAACCGATCAGTTTAGGTTAAAAATTAGGGAATAACTACCTTCTAATTCTAACCGTTAAATCAGCATTAACGGTCGCAAATACCAAAATAGAAGATGGTTATTCCCATTCTAATGCAATCCATGCATTTTGTTTATTGTTTACGTCATATTTTGTTGATTTCGTTACATGAAATACGTCACGGGGCATTGTGTTTTTGCGTTGCTCTATTATGACGTCACAATGAAAAGCTTCCTGCCTCGTTAAGGTCAAGATCTAGTAAATAACTTGAGACTAATTTTTTGTGCTAGATCCATTATGACGTCATAATCATTTTCATCTTTCTTTTTCCCGTACTTTATGGCTTTGGCAGAATTATGTAGGAAATATGGTATTTTCATGTCATTCAATTGGAAATCATATGAAAAGTAAACCGGATACCTATATCAAATTTGATATTGATTTAAAGAAGAGGCCATGAACATACTAATTACCGTTTTCTGAGAGACTGTAGGCAATCTGGATACATTTCCCTTGCCGAATACGAAAAATACTCCCATATTCATGACTGGTTTTCTTAATTTTTCATTGAAAATAACAGTTTAAAATACATTTTTTCATCTTGTTTACCTACAAATTATGCCCCGAAACACCTTATTTGTCCAAGCTAAAGTTGTAAAGCATCAATAAAGGAATTTATTTCTCAAGTTTGATAAATCTGTAGGCACCTTTCATTTACTAGATCTTGACCTTAA
>PRKT01000178.1:26622-57598 GCA_003671525.1 Saccostrea glomerata | reverse complement strand
GGGGGGGGGGGTCACAACACGCGTACGTACATTAACGTAGATACTGCCTTAAGACATTTGTACCCGAAAGATTAAGTAACACGGAAAGAAGCCATGAAATGATTTAAAAAATAAATTGTTTACCCATTATTTAACCATTGTGACGTAATGACAGCCAAGTCCGTTGTGTTAGGACTGTGTCGGTGCATTCACTTTGAGTGATTATATAATATAACTATTATGGACTTCAGTGAACGGTCAGGTTCAGAAACTCCTTTATTGATATATCTAAAACATTATACAATTATTGCTGTTTTTAGGTCCATACGATGATTTAGAGACCTGAGGAGCCCAATATTCAGAAGTGAATATTGTACGTCGAAACTGGCTAAATCATCGTATTGACCTAAAACTGATAATGAACAGTATACAAGCTCAAAAGTCCATAAAACAATACAAAATAGTAGCCGAGCAAACAAGAACCTCCAAAACATCAGAGGTGAGATCAGGTAACATGGAGGAGTTAGCATTCCCTGCTCACCGGTCATACCTTCCGTGTGGTCCTTGTCATAATCGGGAAACAACGAGAAAATCCGTCATGAATTCAGTGTATAAATGATGGACTAACAATAAGTTCATGTATGAAAAACAACTTTTTACTCAATGATAATTGTTTTTGCTGACAAATTCATTGTATTGACCATTGAACTTACGAAATGATGACTTTAAACGAGACTGCTGATATTCTTCTTTCATCAATTAGATTGTCAATAATTTACCTCGTTTTAGTAATTGTACAAACGTAGAGCATGCTCTTGCGTATCGAATTAACTGAGAGATATAAACTCCGTATGCAGGTGATGAAGGTATATTGCTGCATAAGTAAGGGGAATTTGACGATTGAAAGTTAAAGTCATCACGTTTATCATAGAACTTGGTTTTAGGTAAGCATTATCGTCTTTTTCAAGTAAAATATCCAAATATGAAAAAGATGTGTCAGACTCTGTGGTATCTTTTATCTCAAGCACACCGGGATATATCGTATCGACGTAAGAAATGAAACAACTATAACATTTTCGTAAAATCGTGATTTTTGAAATTTGATTTTGGTAAAATCTTGTGATTTCAAATTTTCCAAAAGTTTCTTGGAATTTTTTTTAAACATATTTACACCACTTCTCGAATATATTGTTGCAAATTACTCTTCAAGCTTCTCCTTCATTACTGTTAATATTTTAGTGATGAGTAAAGAAAGAGGCTTGCTTGAACATTTACTGGAACCCGCTTTGTATTTATGTTTGTAGATATTTTTATGGAGTTTTGGAATATAGATATATATAGTAATTCATTAAGTTGTTTGGGATATTAAAAATATTCAAAACTAACATATGGTTTCTTTCTTAGAAACGGTACCATAAGTAAAAGTTAAAGTAAAAGAAAAACGAATACAATATTGTTCCCTGCATGCCAGCTGCTTTGTCAGCAGGGACCATTACGTTCTTTGACTGCAAATTGCCCCGTCCGATGAAAGTTGAAATTCCGGAACTTTATTGCACATCGACAGCACACTCCCAATTATATTACAAAATATAACTGAACTACTTTGAAATATTAAATAGATCTAGATTTCGTTTTTGTAGAAATTTAAATACTTTTAAGTCCCTATTAGGCCCTCAGAGTATAGGAATAAGATTTTCAATATCTTTTTTGCAGATGTTCCTGGCACCATCGGTCATATTTAAAAAGGTTAAATGGGTACTCCTAAAAATGAAGGAGTAGTTTTAGAAAAAAGAACGTATGAAAGACTGACGGACCAGGATAACAACAAAACCCGAACTTTATGAATAAATAGACCAAGAGAGAGTAATCTCGCTTTGACTTCTTTTAGGAGACGTGCATGTATTGTATGTATACCATGACCGAAAAAAACACATTATCATTAAAAAAAATTATATAAACTGTACATTCAATTTAAAAAAAGTATCTTTAAAATATAAAAATATTCGTCTTAACATTTTAAGATTTACTAAGAAAAATAAATATCTGTAAGTGATATTAGCATAATTCAATGTGAGAGTGAAAAAAGCAGCATACTGCAGTATTGAAAGAGATTTGAATGTTGTGGTGAATAAAAAAAAAAGGAACACTTTTCTGAAACTGAAACGCAACTTTGTAACATGATATAATTACTTTAAATATAATATGATTAATATAATGTAATATAATATAATACAATATGATATAATATGATATAATATATTTCAAATGTTCAAGTATTTTTTTTAATAATTATTGAAATAATTATTAAACTCGCAAACTCGTGCATTTGTACAACCAACTTAAGTCAATATTCACAAATAGGTTCAGAAACTCCTTTATTGATATATCTAAAACATTATACAATTATTGCTGTTTTTAGGTCCATACGATGATTTAGGGACCTGAGGAGTACAATATTCAGAAGTGAATATTGTACTTCGAAACTGGCTAAATCATCGTATTGACCTAAAAACAGCAATAACTGATTAGTTATATGATTAATGGATAGCAAACTATTACAAGACTGCTTTTTTTTGCTTTATTTGAAAGTTTTAGCGAGAAATTTTACCAAGAATTGTGACAGGAAAAATGGGACAGGAATAACTCCTTATATTGACCTGCAATAATTCCTTCTATCGACCTGGAAGGTCACGTGATCCATTATATGGACCTGCAATAATTAGATAATAATATTTCAAGTTTGTCGTTTATATTTATCTCGAGATATTCATATTCATATACTTTAGGCCTACCCTTCTTAGGCATAGGCGCTTATTTTCGGGATTGTGTATAAAACACAAAAATACACCATCCTGCAGATACCAAGCGCCTATTCCAGATCCTATCTCTTATATTTCTAAGAGACAATTTTTTGCTCTATTCACCAACTAAATTAAATAATGGTATTTTAGAGAAACTTGGATTTAACTCTGCAAGTGGCCATCAAACTTATATTCCTAGTTCCCTGTAGAAGGAGGACTTTCTTCAAAATCCTATGTCAATTTTAAATATCTTTATTATTCCCAGCAATCGAAATAAATTTGAATTACCGCTCTTATACTGGATAAATTTCTAAATTTCATAAAAGATCTTAGAGATACATTTAGTTATCGGTTTATAGTAAATGATCTACTAATCCCCATTCTTTACTCCTCAGTTAAAAAAAATATCAGTGAAGGAGAAACTTCAGGAGCACTTGCTGTATAATGATATTTTCGAGAACTGGCTTCTTTGAAACTCCAGAGAACTTTTAGAAAAGTTGAAATCACAAAAAAAAAAAAAAAAATCAACAATATCAATACTTTCGTCTTTTGCTGCTTTTTCATAAAAAAAATTGCTTACCTTGCCATTGGTCATTTTTAAAATTATTTTGTAAAACTGAATTCTGATTGTACACACAAGTACTCTGAAGTTGATATTCAAAAGATGCTTGAGTTTCCCTGTGACAATGTTCATGAAAGTTTTTATTTACTCTATATATTTAGTGAACTTTTAAAAATTTGAAATGCCACAGAGTCTGACACATCTGTTTAATATTAGGATATTTTACAAGAAAAAGACGTGAATTATGATCTAAGTTTAAAACTTACGATAAACGTGATGATTTTTTTTCTATCGTCAAATTCTCTGACCTGTAGGGGCAATATCACTGCTCTCTGTCGGTCAGTCGGTCCACAAAGTTTACGTTCATTTTCCTCAGAGCCATCGCACATACTGTTATTAAATTTGGTATACAGATTTATCATAAGAATATCTACAATGCAGGTCAAGTTGGCTACGATCGAGCCATTTTTGACAGAGTTATGTGCCTTGGACTAAGAAAAATTCCAATTATTTGGGGAAGGGGGCATAAGTATTTTACGACAATCTCTTGTTTTCTTTTTATATAAGGGAACTTAGTAGATATCCTTTTATATAAAGGTCAAAACTCGTATGATTTCTTGATTTCTTTGAACTTGCCTATTTATGGCAACAAAACTCTGTTAATAACATGGTTAAAGAAAAAGAAGCATAATGTTCTTGTAGACTAATTTTAGCATTTGTGGTGTAGTGATTTGTATTATTTACCAAATACTAGTAGTCTTTACCATAGATTGTTTTTAAATCACTATTTTTGTGAGAAATACTTGTTGAATTTACCTTTGTAAAAACATTCTATTAAATATTGCATTTTTGGAACTTAAAATGCTATTATACAAAGTAAGTTTCCAATTTAGACAGGAAGAATGCAAAAAATATTGCAAGAGAAAACAGAACTGTTTCCATATAAGAAATAGGAATTCTAACTTAAATTTAAATACACTGTTTTTTCAATATTTTATCTTTTCCTCACACATGCTTTATTGTAAATATTTCATGTTTGTGACATCCTCTCTATACTGTTGAAACAATTTTTGAGAATAAACTTTTGTCTATTGGTTGCATGGGCATCTAACATTACTTATTTTACTTATATATGAAAATTTAACCTCGTATCTAATAATACACATGTATTATTATAACAAAACATGTGTTTTATTATAATAATGCATGTGTATTATAAGGTATTGGGTAAAAAAAATTATACAAGAAAAATACGTAATGTCAGGCGCCTGTGATTGGTTGGTTTCCAGCAAGTGCAATCTGATCAGGAAGTCGGATGCATACCGAATTGTAACACAATTATTGACACTGAATTGGTTACGTATATTCCCGTATGTCCGATCATGAGAAGGAGCATTAGGAGCACACGGCGGGTGTGACCGGTTGGCAGGGGATGCTCACTCCTCCATGGCACCTGATCCCACCTCTGATGTTTTAGAGGTCCATGTTTGCGTCACTCCGGATTTATATTGTTTGAATAGACTTTTGAAAGTTGAAAGTATTTGTTATATCTGTATTTCATTATGCCCTTTTTCATCTTCTCTAGCCAAGTGTTTCTAATATGATATTATATGATATTATCCTTATGATGAGGAGAGTATCGTATCAGAAACCCTTGGCCAGCAAAGATGGCCCTTTTTGTTATTATTATAACAAATATATCTAGGGAACAGCTATTATTATTCCGATCCTAATAATAATGATAATAAGATTCCAGTTATTGTCCCCCGCTTGAAAAATGGGGGATATTAATTTGGGTTTGTCCGTCCGTCTTTCTGTCTGTCTGTAACGCTTTCGTTTCCACACGACATCTCGAGAACTCTTTGAGCTTTTGCAATGAAATTTAGCATAGCAACTCCCTATGGACTAAAGAAAAACCCTATTGATTTTGAGGTCAAAAGGTCAAGGTCATAAATTAGCAAATTCTGTCTGTTATAACACTTTCGTTTCCACACGATATCTCTAGAACCATTTGAGCTATTGCAATGAAATTTTACATAACAACTACATGTGGCCTAAGGAAGACCCCTATTGGTTTTGAGGTCAAAAGGTCAAACTTCAAGGTCGTAAATTTATACATTCTGTCTGTGTGTAACACTATCATTATCGGGCGATATTTCAAGAAGATTTTGAGCTCATGCAATGTAATTTCATACCAAAACTCCCTAGGACCTCTCTCACCCCTCTAAAAGTGCCCCGCCCCGTTTCTTTTATTAGTATTTATAGTATTACATGTCGCTATTTTTAGCACAGGGGCATGAGGAGAGTAATTGCGTATAAAATAGGTTCTCGGCGGACTTTATGTTCTTATTACATCTTTTAGAACTGTTTAATAAAGGCTAAATAAATAAATCAATCAAACACCATGGATTGTGTAAAATTTTGACAATACCGAACATGAAATACACATGTATGTGACTTCACTTCTGCATATACTTGACTACATTTAAAGCGATTCCGTGGTCCAGTGGTATGTTTCTCGCTTCCCATTTGAGAGGTCCCGAGGTCAAGTGCCGGACAGACCACTTTTTTTTTTTAGAAATACTTTTTTTTTTTTACTAAATCATAGTATTCAGCACGCGAAATGAAAAATTTACGAGGTCTGGCTTGTAAAAAACTCATAAAATCATAATTACAGTGCGATAAATATTCCATATAAAAAGAATCTTCTATACACATAATAAAGAAAAAGCAATTAAATCGTTATATCCATAATGGTATATTTTATTTGCTTTAGTATACATGTATGCTCCCCCCGAACTGCGCATGTTTTACTTTTTCCTTAAGCGGGTGACACAAATTCTCTGAATTAGATTGTTTTATTATCATTTTTGACATGTTTGTTTCTATCCCAATCAACTAATTAATTAAACGCTTATTTTAGAATATTTTAATGAGTTTTCTTTTTCTGTCGTTAAAATTTTATCATTCTTCTCCCTTTCATTAATATATTCTTTCATATTATTTAAAATTAATTCTGGATATATATATTCTCATTTTGATGAAAGTTTTTCATATTGATTTAATGCATTGCATTGTTCGTGTAAATAATTGTTATTAACTATTATATTTAAATAAACTGTGATGGTCATTAATCTTTCTTTCTCTCTCTATCATATGACATTTCCGGTGTTGCAATATTACATGGTAATATTACGATGCAATATTTCATGCTATACGTAGAAACGATTGGATCTACTTCCCACTTCCGTGAGTATGTACATTAACAATCGTAAGTATGTACAAATACACAACATCTCATCAAATATCCATGGAAACAGATCGATTTTATATCAACTCATATCGAAGTCAAAGGGTAATTATAAAGAAAATGGTAAGTTCAATTCTTAATATACCAACATTGCTGAACGAATTGGATCATTTCATTAGATATCCAAATAAGAATAAATTATTGAAATATTGTATTAATTTAGTCTGTACACACTAATGAAATTGCGGGAAAAATACCTTTCATGAATTAATACTTGGTTTGTCCAAAGGTTCGATACACCTTTAAAATTATTTCTAACCATTAGAAAGGAATTGTAAAATGATTGCAAATCAAAAATAACTACATTAATCTGTATATATTTCTTTAAAATCATCGTCAAAAAATAACGGTAATTCATTTTAATTGATTCATTTGTAGAATTTTTTGAATTTTTGTAGAATTGACGAAATTTCTAAACAATTTTCATTGATGAAACCTGGATCAAAATTTTTTGGCTGCAGCATACTAGTAGCAATTAGCGTGTATTTTACTGAAAAAAAGACATCTCGGTATTTTTAGACAAAGCAGTATGTCGTTATAGCCGTTATTCTTCTGTTGTCCTTATTGAGCTGATTATCATTTTTGAAAATTTCTTTTGCTATATAATATACTACAGTTCAAACACATCAATCTAAAAGCTGATATAATTATGCTAGTAATTTGTTACGTATAAGTTATTGGTTGCCAAAAAAAAAATTAAGATACATGAAAATTTGAATTAAACTTACAGATCTGATACTGTACAGACATTTGTTCTGACCTTTAGATCTTCCTCTTTGCCCATGGACATCAAGCAGCCCTTCGGGCTTTATGGAATTTAATCTCGTGACCGACCCGTATTTATATCCCGATAGATGTTTAAAAATGATACCTTATTTCTTAAGTAAACTAATGCGAATTAAAATTTTACTTCCCGGTGTCAGCACGGCTATTATGACGTCATTTGCAAATCACGTCACCTTCTGCAGAAGCAGATCCATTTGACATTATGGCAAAGTGTCTGTATACACATTTTATTGAACAACATTTTCATTCATTTTTCACTCAAAAATAGCACAAGTACCTATAGCTGACCATCGACAAGTAGTATTTGACTAAATTTTGTCATTATGCGTATGTCAGAATTTAATTCGAATTAGCTTCGCATAGCGTTCACACGGGGCTAATGCGAAGTAATTTAATGCGCAGTAAACTAATTCGAATTAAACTTATTCGCATCAAATTCTCCGTGTGAACGCTAAGCGAAGCTAATTCGCAGTAACTTTACGTTTAATTCGAATTAAACTCTCCGTGTGAACAGGGCATTATAATACCTCATTATAAATATTCTACGCAACGCGTTATCTGATTGGTTCTAGGTAATCACGTGATCGGGCCGTAAAACTTCATATTTCCCGGCCGTCGGCACGCTTTTCATCATATTCCACCTCTTCGGAACACCTAGTGTATTTTCCCGCAATATTGTTTTCGTTCGTTGAACGAAAACTCCAGAGAGTAGTAGACGTCACAAAAGCCTGGTTTACGTAACAAAATTGCTGATTAGAAATGTGTCAAAAGATTTCAGGAACTTTGAAGTTAAAAATGAAAGTGAATTGGAGAGCGGTGCCGAATATGAAAGTTTATGTTCATTTCAAAGGTTTTGCTTGTTCGGTATAATAAACAATTCATTGCATGAATGTTCGGGAAACATGAAGACTTATTCAGCCAAGAAATATCATACTCCCCTCGGGCGAAGCCCTCGGGGAATATGATTTTTCTTGGCTGAATAACTCTTCATATTTCCCTCACTATCATGAAATAAATGTATATTAATATTCAGGTAAATACATTTTTAGGAGATAATTTAATTCCTCTGTGACCGGATGAAAACAGGATATTCCATTAAGACTCGAGAGCTTATTTTCAATGGGGTCCTTTATTTAATAACACATCAATGCAATGTTTCATCATTTAAAGCACTTTTAGAATTAATATTCCCTTGATCCAACGAACGGGCCTTAGCCATGCTTACACTGTACCTTATTGTTCGTCAAATTGCACAACTTAAATTTACTATTAACCAACCTTCAAAATTTCAATGCACATACTTTTGTATGAGCCTTAGCAATTCTGTTGTGAAGGTTCTAACGTCCAGTATTTTCTATATTCACTATTCAACATTTCCAGAAATTGATGATGAGGAAATACATACAACTGTACACCATATACCACTTTAATTCGTTTCAACAATTATAGGACACCTGAAGACACCTGACGTAACATTTTAGTAAAAAAAAATGTAATTCATGTCAGGTGCCAGCTGGGTTAAAAGGAGGTGTTTTGCATTGAATGAAATATATGGAGATTACAAACGGTATTTAAGCTCAAATACTAGTATATTCATTTCTGATAATTTTTTTTCTTATGATTCTACACTTTACAGTGACGTAGCATCGTTTTTGAAGGGGAAGGGAGTGTGGGGTGGGTTAGGATCCAATTTTTTCAATACCAAATTTTCAATTGGACTACAATGAATGCATTTGTGAACACACAGATCATGCTTGATAACGCGCCCTCTATGTATGAAATATCATAAAAGAGCATGGTATAATGAATATATCCATTGTTACGTCAAAATAACGTAATTGACGTCAAAACTGTATAGTGCAAAGTGTTTTGAGCACATGACCTGTGTGTACACATTGGGAAAATCAATGACAGTTGTATTTATTGTGGCAACTCATCAGAAAATAATGTTTATATAAGATAATAATTTATTTCTTGAATATCCATAAGATATATAAACTACAAAAATGGTTCATGTTGGCATATTTATCATGAAGATATAACGCGCTTCATGAATATACATGTATGCCGACGTGAAGCATCATATAGTTCATGTCCTCATGAATTTTATACGTCACTGCCTCTTTGTGTAAATCATTGAATTAGATGTACTACACATGTGGAACCTATCGATTTCTTATCCACGTGTTCTCATTTACAGTACACCATACAAGTGGGAATCGAGTAGCTCGAAAAGAGCGGGAGTAAACGTCTGCTGGTACTGAACATTTCCCGCGGGAAACAACCATCTTTGTATGAACTTAACGGTCTCTGCCGGAGCTACAAAAGTTCAACAAAGCCGAAATGATCTACGTTAAAGGAAGTCCACATAGGCCTTCTTCTATCGATTCTTATCATTATGGTGAAGAAGCCATTGGATCATAGAGTGAATTTGTGTTCATTATTTATGAATAAGATAAAGAAAAAGCTGAATGTTTGACGAACAGAGATGGTCTGACTCTAAATGTAGAGATATGAAAGGTAAGAATTTAAATTATGCTGCTGTATGCCAGTCTATTGATCTGTGCTTTATATAATTAATATATTTCTTTTCAAACTATCATGTTAAAATGTACTTAATATATTCCTTTTAAAATTTATTATGTTACTGAACGTCGGTAACAGTTATTATAAAAAGCACATATAAGCACAATGTTCCATTTTTAAACAAAACCATTTGGAAGCACTTAAAACACTAAAAAGAACATGGATAGGGTCGGGTGCCATAAAGGAGTAAACATCCCCTTTCAACCATTCGCAACGGCCACTTTCTCTATGTCATGATAACTCAAACGGGAAATCCGTATGAAATTCAGTGTGAATATATTTAGGCCTACCAATTTGTATAAAAAAAACCTCTGTCAGCAACGTGACTTAAAGATATATTTTAATTGCTGACATTGATTATAGAATTTAGAAAATGTTGACTTCAAAGGGGACTGCAGATTTGACTTTTAACAAAACTTTTTATAAGTCATAATTGTCAATAATTTTCCTCGTGTTAGAAATTGTTCTTCCGTAAAGCCTGCTCCTGCCTATAGAATCAACTGAAAGACATATATACAACTCTATATATGCAGGTGATGGTGGTACATATATATTGTTACATAAGTAAGTTTTGTAAGAACAGATTACCAAATTTGATATTTTTCAGTAAAATATCCAATTAATTAAAATAAATTAATTCAGTTGACTTCTGGTAGTTACTATTCCAAAATACGAAAACGTGTTCCTCATTTTACTTCGTTCATCCGAGGTAACGCAAGGGGTCGGGATTTACAAGATATTAAGAGACAAGCTTTCCAGTTCATAAAGCGTTACATTTTACGATAAAGTTTCTGTAACATTTGTAGTTAGTCCCTTTTGTAACTTCTATACAATGAATTGCATTAATTATGAGCAATTGAATAAACATAGGGGTTTAATAAGTTTGATGATAATATGCTAGGTAGACAGATTAAATCTAGTGGAATATATTTTTAGATTTTAAACGATTTTAAGATAGCAGTGCTTTGTCACATCTATGAAGCTATCAACATGCAATTCATTATTTCAAGTTCAGGCGGGAATACATTTACATTTGTACACTGAACTTTTAATTTGAAATTTGTTTTATTCTGTGTGTTTTATCTAAAGTAATTAATTTATTTCTATCTTTTACAGTTCTCCAAATTTTCGACATGAATTTGATTGTGGAGCTTCAAAACTATATGAAACAAAAATGGTGTACCCCTCGGGACACACTTCATTTTTCTAAAGTTCCAAAGGTACTGCGGGAACCCGCCATTTTAACGGGTTATCGTCCCGTCAACAGGTCATGGCGATATTACTTCTTCAGTCTTTTTCGTGTGCACAATGAGACATTTAACGTCTGGAGCCACCTCGGAGGTATTTTAGCAATCTTTCTCCTACTCTGGAAACTCTCCGAAACTTACGGATTTACAAGGAATAAGCATATATGGCCAGTCCTAACATTTGGCGTGTGTGCGATCATTACAAGCATGCTTAGTTCTGTCGCCCATTTATTTCATTCCAAATCTTCGGATGTTCATTATACTATGTTCTTGTTAGACTATATTGGAGTGACGTTTTATTCATATGGTACCGGTGTTATTGCAATGTATGCCTGTTCAACAAAAACATTTTACGACAACTGGGCACAGCACTACCTTCCAGCTTTAGTTATTGCCTGTTGGCTTTCTTACATTGTTCTGTGTGTAGCAAAATGTCTTTATGGAGAAAATCCATTTAATTTGTCCCGGAAACTTTTACAACTTGGTGGTATCTTTCTCCTCTCCGTTTTGCTGATTGCTCCGTTATTTGATAGATACATGACGTGTTTTATGCAAAAATCCTGTTCAATATCGTCACTGCATCATATCACTATTTGTATATTCCTTTTTTGTTTACAAGCCTTCTTCTTTGGCAGCCATTTTCCTGAAAAGTTGTTTCCGGGTAAATGTGACATCGTGGGTCAAGGACACCAGATTTTCCATATTTTAAGTACCGTTACCCAGGCAACCCAGATCCGGGCTGTTATCGTGGACATGGAGTCCGGACACTCCGACCACACTGACCCCGTGATCTCAGAGCTCCTTGTTTATGGCATCTTGTTGATGACCTTGTCACTACTCACATTCCTGTATGCACGTAGATTTAGACTTAACAGAAAACTTTAGTTTGGTGATATTGTTAACTTTGATGCATGTATTTTTAATCACGACAATCACTCTTTTTATTTTGTACCAAGTTATTTTTAATTATCACTTCAATTCTCTGAAGAGTCTTTCAGTTACTTTTCTAGTCCGATGCGTATAATATCAGTGTCTTATGATGATATGTTTCTGGCTGTTCTATTACATCGTTTCTCGAGAGCCAATATCCTGTGATATACATGATGACATTTGTAAACAGTAATTTAAATATAAGACTGACATTAAACGGGTCATCGTTTAATCTGTTGATTCGAATGCAGATTGGTTTATATACCAATGTTGATACGAATACAGAGAGGAACAGGTTCAAACACAATTTTTATGGTTGTGACCGATCGTAAGTTTTGAATTTACTGGGTGGCAGAAAGAGAGCAAAATTTACAACACGACAGTTGTTCTACTTAACAAGGAGGAGAGATTGATTCACATGCACCACAGATTTTTTTTTAATTTTTTGTACACTGTCTAGTGTTTGAAATAATATTTTATACCCCTGTAATCGAAGACTCAGGGTATATAGTTTTTGTCCCGTCCTTATATCTGTTTGTCCGCAAAATTTTTAACCTTGTCAACAATAAATTTTTATTGGTGAGAGATATGTTTTTGTCCCAATATATTAAACCTCTTGGCCTTGTAGTTTGACCCACTTTTGCAAAATTTAGCTAAAGTTCAACCTTGGTCATAACTTTTGAATACTAGTAGTTTGAACAAGGGAATTCATATTCTATATGTATACCTGCGTATCCATTTTGACGAAACATCTAAATATTTAAATATTTTTGACATTTAAACCTTGACCTTGCAGAGTTTGACTAGCTGCAGAACTGTAGCTCTCCGAAAAAAAAATATATTGACAGACCGAAGCTACAGTGCCATCCATTGAAAAAAATTGTACATTTATTGCGCACAATAAAGTGCGCTGTTTCTCGATTTGTTTCTCCGTGTTTTAAACAGTCATCAAAATATTATTAACTATTTGTTCTTGCATATCATTTCACTTATTCCTCGACAAAACATCCCTTATAATTGTTGTTAATAGCCTTCCTGGCCCTGAAATAAAGATCATCGAAAAATTCGTCTATTTATACTGGCATTTTGGTTTGCAAGATAATTCAGTCCAACACGCATAGTGCAAATGTCGAGAAAGGATTTTTTTTTACGATTGAGGTAAGAATTTGGATGAATTAATCCAGAACTAAGCGCACTTTTTTGTGCGCATTAAATATATAGTTTTTACAGTGGGTGGCACTGTAGCTCTCCTGTCTGTCAATATATTTTTCGGAAAGCTACTGTTTTGCAGCTAGAGTTTGACCATGCAGCTTTTAAAAATCTTTAAACTTGGCCATAACTTTTGAAAAGTAAGTACTTATTTATATTTCATAGGTATAATCCTTGTGACAAGACTTTTCCTTAAATTTCAACCTTTTTCACCTTGGAGTTTGACCTACTTTTGGAAAACTTTAACCTTGGTCGTAACTTTTGAGATATTGGAGCTAGTGCTTTTATATTCCACATGTATATTTCTTATAACAAGCCTTTCCTTGGGTACCTGTAGTTTGACCCTTTGACCTAAACTGTGGAGTTTGACCCACATTTAAAAAAACCTTTAACCTTGGCCATACATTTTAAATGATTTGTGCTTGGACTGTCATATTTGACATGTATATTTATTGAGACGAATCCTTTCATTGAGTAACAACATCTTTTTATCTTTTGGCCGTGACCTTGGAGTTTCACTTGCTATCGAGAGACTGTAACATTCGCCAAAAGCTGCCAAACATGGGCATCAGTGTTTCACAAAAGCATCATTCTTGTTGCACTCTTTTGATCAGTATATAGTATTTGTGTCAATAAATTAAAATACAAGTGTTGTGTTTAATCATTATGAAAAATAAAACTGATTTTTTAGAAGAGTTTATATATGCTGGTCGCCCATTTATCGGGAACTTTTAACATCGGATGCAAATTTTTCAAGGATTTATATTTAATATGATTGAATCTAGAAAGAGTAATCTAGCCGAATTCATTTTTTTCAGCGTTAAATTATTTCTATATAATAAGAGAAAAACGCTGGATATGTAATGACCACAAAGCCATAATAACATTTACTACTTAAAAAGTCGGTTTTGTTTTGAGTTCAAAAAGATTTTTTTAATTGAATAACTTATGAAATTTGACCTCCAGTAGAAGAAAACGGATGAAGCAACTAATTTTTTTAAAAAATGAAAAAATAGAATTCGATAATCACCGGTATGTTGCCTTGTGTGGCATTGGCCATGCACGAGAAGACGCTCGTCTCGAAAATATTTTCTCATTTCTATGGTATAGTTTCTATTAGCAAAACTCAAAACTGCTGGGAATATGGAGAACATAGAAGAAAACCCTTTTATATTAGAACACAATAACCTGGGAATTCCATCTCACTGTGAAGCAGTTCCTCACTTTGAATCCAAGGAACAGTAAGTCATCATGTCTGACAGATGCTACATTGTAGATTATTTTTGTCAAGTTTAGCTTCCATTTCTGGTCATTAAATCAATACAAGGCCTCCCATTCTAGCAAGTCTATGGATTTTGTGTCATTTTGGCTCTCGCCTACATGCACGCTAATAGATTACTTTCATTGTAAGTAATTGTTCCGGGAAGAATGGTAAAGGTTATCTATAATTCAGAGATGGGTTGTGACGTAACTGGGTTCATGTTTAGTTTCGAATGATCTACTTGACGCTTGTGACGACATACATGATTGTATAGGAAAATTAGGACAGACTCTTCGAACTTCTTTCAGTGCCCTTTCTATTTTATTCGCTACTACATTTACCCGTATAAGTACATGTATATGACTATACATGTACTGCAACAAAAAGTGGAGAAGGAGGTGTCGGCTTTTCGATTAACATTTTCAACAGTAAAGAGCTAATTCAGAGAATTCGTGTCCCCCGCGTAGGGAAAAAAGTCGGATCCCCCTGACTGAATTTGTAGAATTATTAAATGCATACATGTATACTGAAGCAAATAAAATACATGTGTATGTCGATATACACATAAAGATTTGATTGCTTATTCTTTATTATGTGTATAGAAGATTCTTTTTATATGGAATATTTATCACACTGTTAAATGATGATTTTATGATTTTGTACAAGCCAGATCTAGACTTCATAAATTTTTCATTTCACATGCTGAATACTATCATTTAGTAAAAAAAAAAAAAAAAGTATTTCGAAAAAAAAAAATGGATAGTCCGGGATTCGAATCCGGGACCTCTCATATGTGAAGCGAGAAACATACCACTAGACCATGACAATTTTTTTTAAAGCAAAGTCTGAAGTCTTGTGTTAAAGTTAAATTAAATTGAAACATTTTATTTTACTAGATTCTTTAAAATTTGTGATGATCGGTCTTTAAAAAAGCTACAAAAAGTACCAAAAATGCTGGAAAATGCACCATTTCGAACCATTTCTCCCACCTATGGGTTCTTCTTTAGTCCATAGGGAGTTGCTATGTAAAATTTCATTGCGAAAGCTCCAAGGGTTCTCGAGATATCGTGTGGAAACGAAAGCGTTACATACAGACAGAATGACGGACGGACGGACAGACCCAAATTTCAAGCGGGGGACAAAAAAAAACTACGTTTTGAGAAAGCAAACCAATTTGTTTTGCTGAGTCTATATATTCTTACACACTATACTAATTTTATCAGAAATAGTTAGTTACGTCGCCCTTCATCGGAACAGTTCAGACTATTTTTGTCCCCCGCTTGAAAGTTGGGGATATTAATTTTGGTCTGTCCGTCCGTCCGTCTTTCTGTCTGTCTGTAACGCTTTCGTTTCCACACGATATCTCGAGAACCCTTTGAGCTTTCACAATGAAATTTTGCAAAGCAACTCCCTATGGAGTTGATTTGAGGTCAAAAGGTCAAAGGTCAAGGTCATAAATTAGCAAATTCTGTCTGTTATAACACTTTCGTTTCTGCGCGTTATCTCGAGAACCCTTTGAGGTTGTGCAATGAAATTTTACATAACAACTCCCTGTGGCTTAAGGAAGACCCCTCGTGATTTTGAGGTCAAAAGATCAAAGTTCAAGGTCGTAAATTTATACATTCTGTCTGTGTGTAACACTATCCTTTTCGGGCGATATTTCAAGAAGATTTTCAGCTTTTGCAATGTAATTTTATACCAAAACTCCCTAGGACCTCTCTCACCCCTCTCAAAGTGAGTATTTATTGTATTACATGTCGCTTTTTTTAGCTCAGGAGCATAAGGAGAGTAATTACGTATAAAACAGGTTTTCGGTGGACTTTATATTCTTATCACATCTATTAGAACTGTTTAATAAAGGTTAAATTAGACACCATGCATTGTATTAAATTTTGACAATATCGAACGTGAATATATACATGTATGTGACTTCGTCTAAACATATAATTATCGCAACATGACAGCAGTTTCGTGGTGTAGTGGTATGTCTCTCGCTTTATGTGAGAGAGGTTCCGGGATCGAATCTCGGATTATCTATTTTCTTTTTTCCGAAATACTTTTTTTTTACTAACTGATAAACTTTTGAATTATTCTCAGTGGGCAATGTCATTAAATTTTGCATATGGCCTATAGTAGGAGAAGAAAAGAAATATTTCGTATAATTTAGTAAAAAAAAAAAACAACAACTAATAGCAGAAATCAAGCCGCCTAAACCAAGGATGGTTGAATTTTTTTCAGTGCAATTCATTTTTCAAACACCACCACTTACCATTCTTGGACTACACTGCAACGTGTCTGTTGAAAAGGGGGGGGGGGGCTAAACCTACGTCCCAGTGTTCAATGCCTATCTTAGGTACATCTTTGCAAAAAAAGTTCAATTGTTCAGACTGCCGAGAATGATTTAATTTTAATTTTTCAACTAAAATGAGTGTATGACCAAGAGTTGATTTTATATATCAAAAATATGTCAGAAAGGACAATATACTTTTAAAACGAGCTACATGTAGGGGCCTAACGTTTCATTTTTTTAAGGTATCGGTATGTCACTCTTGAAATTTGTTATACCAAGGATTTTTTTTTCAGAAATATATATTTGGGATATAAGTACTCATATAGTATGACTCAAAATCGCTGAGAAAACAGGGGGGCAGTGTACATCTTACTGAGCTACGGTAAAATGAAGTTGACCTTTTTACACTTAAATTTTAACTCTTTGTGTTAATCACTTTAACCTTTATCATATTTTATCAGATGTAACCATTGCAATAAATATAATCTTATTTTTAAGTTAAATAGTTTGAACAATATATTCATTATTGAACAAATCTTGCAAATTAATGCGCATAGATTATTGTGTGACCTTTTTGCACTTAAAAGGTAACATATTTGGGGCATTTGAAATCTGAATTGGCATAACATATTTTCTTGTATCAAACTTTTTACTACTGAAGTGCTAATCAGTGACAAGTATCCAATAGTTTAAAATAATGAAAGAAAAAATTGGGTCAGTGATGTAAATGTAATATTGGTCAAAATATGCGATTTTCTGGCAAAAAACAAAGTAAATTTTATCTTGACTTCTCTATTTTAAAATATCTTCATTTCTCGGCAAAATTCATTGAGGGAAGGTGTAAACTGTTTTTAAAATATAAATTGAGACCTATACTGAATATTCTTAGGCTCCTATCAAATCATTGAGTCAGAGTAAAAATATGTGAGGCTAAAGTTCAAAGATGTTAGATTTAATATATAATTAGCAGATTTGCAGAATTTTCTGAACAATATCCTTCCACCACAAGAAAAAATAACTCTAAATCTTGCTTCTTTAATAATTTTTGGGCAGTTTTTTTTCATGGATTGTTGAACAATTTACATTGTTTCATTTTACATATTATAATAATTTAATCTTAATAATAAATAGTTTTGAAGAAGTCCTGTCCGAACTTTTCTTAAAAGCTGACGAGTGATATACCTAAAAAAAATTATTGTAAAAACGTATAATTATGACTCACTTATGATGGCCATTTGCCTTTTAAAGCAAGCATATGAAAAATAACAAATCCAGGCATTTTTTCTTTATCGGAAATTAAATTCCGAGCTCAGCTTGACTTCTATGTTTTCGAACAGCCAATCAGATTTGGTTTAACATAGTATCTAAGGCGCGTGTTGCTATTGACAAAACATGGCAGGTGTCTGGACAAGTTTAAAGTTATCGTTAAAATTTTGTACAGGTTCTTTTTAATAGATTTCAATTTATATTGAAATTGAAGACCTATGACACATTGAAGGTAATGATAAAGCCAATAAGCGTTTTTAATGGATGCTAGATTTTTAGCCCTAAAAAGAGAAACAAGCCTAGTCAAGGATGCATGTATCATCATTGCATTTATAGGCTTTTGACTATGTATAAAAAGAAAATATATGTAGGCCTATATTTATATACATGCCATAATCATATATTTTAAGATATTGCATAATTGCTTACAAACGAAGAATGTACCTTGTGTACAATATTTTGAGGCATGAGGCAGAGAACAATATTTTGTAGGCATGAAGCAGAAAAATATTCAATTATTGAATTTTTTACATTTTGATGAGCTCTTTGAGTGTATAATAAAAGAGCATAACAAGAGCATATGACTCAAATTCGATGTGTTTTTTAAATGTATGCCATTTTACTCAAAATACAACTAGTTTTATTTTGGTAATTTCAGTGACAGAATGACAGCTGGATCTATCCCAGTACCTTCTATTATTCCTATTAGGACACCTTTACCTGGGCGGTCCAAACTCTCCATCGACAGTAACACCAAAATTGAACTTTCAATAGGTATGTCTCTGTTCGTATGAAGATCACTAAGAAAAGGTCATTCTTACTGCAGGTCGATCTGTAGCTTGCTGGTCTAAAAAAATTGGAATAAATGATCAGAGAGGTACAGTACTACCTGTTGAAAATAGGGAATATTTATTGCTTTAAAAACTGCATTGTTTAATTATATTTTTCCATATATTAAAGCTGTCATGTCAAAATATTTCTCATAATGTCACTGTTTTTCTTACATATTCTTTTACTATGTAAACAAATACATTTGCCAAAATCATTGTTTAAGCTGGCTAAAATTCATTATCAAGTTTGCAGAGGTCACTTTAAAAAAACTTCAGAATCAATGAGGGAGAAAGAAATAAAAAAATAAACAAGACTTTCAAGAAAAAATATGTTTACTCAACATTTACATGAAATAAAATACTGTAATTATTTGTGCATCATGTTGGTTTATTGTTTAATGATGATTGTAAGTAAATCTGTTTAATAGTATAAACAAAAGACACATCTCAAATTACCTGTATATAGGGGATAAATGCAATTTTCAGTCGCTAAAGTTAAAGCAAACTGGGATATATACTTTGAAAAATACCTCTTTTTTTCAAGGTTCCTCCAAAACCTACATGCATAGGTGAGGTCATCTTCGCTAGCAAAGGGGTTCCAATCCAAAATCTTCGGATTTGAAACTCTTGGCTAGTTAAATGACGTTAAATGTAAAATTAACTTTGGACAGCTTATTAAACGTATAGATGAGAAATTACTTCCATAAAAAATTTCACCTGTTTTTTACTTGCAGACAATATATTTAATAGGGCTGTATCAATATATCGATACGTATCGATATTCAAGAAAAATATCGTATCGAAACATTACTTCCAATACGTATCGGACAAGCAGTTTTTCTTCCAATTCTGCTAAAAAGATGAAAATTTTAATTAGCAAAGCTTATATTTCACTTTTTAAAATTAAAACTGATCAATAATTATAGATTTATAAAAGAAAAAACACAGTTTTTATAGTTATTATAAAAGACATAACGATTTTAATTTAACATGTTGATTTTACAGTCAATAAAAGTTTCGATTGGAAGTGTTTTATTTAGACTTCTTATTTACTGACTATGGGATAAGAACTTTGAAATGGGTAATAAAACACTAAATTTTTTATGAAATCCATGCATTAAATGATTGATAAGCCTTTTTTGATGGACTTGTTTTAGAATCCAATATATCGCATATCGCTTTAAAAAATATTGTATCGTATCGTATCAAAATTTTTTGCTCAATACACAGCCCTAATAGTTGAATGTGACTTGTGGATGCAGTTTTTTGTGGAAGTATTAAAAGAATATTTAAGGAAGATATGGTTAACAACTAACTTCATTCACCATCACATTAAATTTAACTAATATTTCAATTACAGTTTAATGAGTTTATAATCATTTAAAAATTTTTTTATGAAGAAAATTTTTTTTTTCTGCTATCAACATTTTCTTTGCAATCCTTTAAAAAAATGTTATTTGCACACTTACATTTTATTTTTTCATAGATGGTAAGCAAGATGTTACAATATATTACACAATAAATGGAACAAAACCGGATCCATTTCCCAAGGTTGGAGTGGAGAGATGTACAATGCAGTACATTGGTCCGTTCACATTGCCGGCTGGGAAGCAGACTGTCAAGGCTGTAGCAGTTTCTAAGTAAGCTAATTAGTCACTTGATTTATACATAATAGATGAATGAATCAGTACATGTATTTATGAACCTCCATTATGTTTTAACCAAATTTAAATTCCGGTCTCACAAATTCTGATTAAAATGATTATATAGACACAAGAATAATCTTTTCATTCTCACAGAATATATATATTTTCTATAAAGTATAAATCAGTTGGTACAGGTATATTGAAATCAATTATCTGATATACTGAACGTTTGCTTTTATCATGTATATTGTGTGAAATTTGTAAATCATGAACTAACTTAATAATACATTGTTTTCAAAATTGGTGAATGTATTTTTTTTAAAAATCAAGGAAATTTAATTTACTGTCTACAAACTGAATGAGTGTGACATTTTAAAAATATATAGTCATATGCTGAACCCTCTAGCTTTTTGGATCATATTTTCATTGAAGTATGTGGAATTATCACAAGCTACAATGTACAGGAGCCCTTATAAACTGTAAGAATCTAGACTGTGCGTTTTTCTCATACAGATATAGATAACAGTGTGTTTTACATTGTAGAGATGGGATGAGGGAGAGTAATATGGTGACCAAAGTGTTTGATGTGGAGTTTGCCCCCGCTCCACATTCGGCTCCAGTGGACGATGACCTTGGGTTTCAGGATGAAATTAATCAAGAACAAACTAGGGTCAGTGAATCAACTAATTTCTATCTACATGTATATGTATCACCCCAGTCCCACCTACCCCCTCAACATATCCCAAAATAATGATTACTGCTGGATTGTAAGACACAAAGTAAATGTTGCACCTTATCATTTCAAAATAATTTTCTTTAATATTATCTTCATGATAACTGTGCTGGTTTCCTTTGGGGTGGGGGATTATTTCAAAATCAGTTAAGATTAATTTCTGCAAGATGCTATGATTTTATGAAAGTTAATTTATAACATATATGTATATGTATTTAAAACCTGCAGCTTTATACTGAATAAAACAATGTTTATTTTCAACAGTTGAATACAAAGAGAGCAGCAAAAAATTTGATGTTATCTGAAGGCACTGCCTGGACTGATGTCACAACAATGAAATCAGCAACTCAGAAACTAGCAGGTTATATTGCCAGTAAAATTAGAATGTATTTTAGCATTCACTGCTTATTAAAGATTTTATCTGACATTGGATATACACATTATCTGTTAAAAAGATGAGGCATCCAAGAATGAATGGATAACACATTAATCTTCAAGCATATCAGAATGATTAGAATTATTGTACAGTTTTAAAATATTTCAGATATGACTGTGTCTGGGACCTCACACAGGCGGCCATATGCTGATGCCAGATTCTCTAGTGCAAGGAGGAATAGAGAGGTATAGAACAATGACTCACACTTTACTCTCACTGCACATGATTTTTTGATAAGTACTATCTTTAAAGAAATTTGAGACATTGAAGAGAATTTATGCTTCTTTAAAAATGCCTGGACTATTATTAATTTTTTAGGCTACTTTTCGTAATGAGTCCCCTCAGAGGCCACATACAGCCAAACGCCTCCCCGAGAGCACAGCAGCCATGAGACTAGAACAGGAGTTAGACCAGATGAGGTAGGTGGGGGGAGTTCACATGTAAGGGGGGTAACTTTTACTAAAATTTATGAATTGAATTGTACGTGACTAGATTATAAAGATTAATGTGTTTCTTAATGACTTTTCATACATTTAGAACGTCTTATTACACTGGGGATTATGATTTACTTGGAAAGTACACAAATGGGGTGGATACCACATCACCATCCTCCCCACCTAAGGTGTCAATCCCAACAAGTGATATCAGAAAGGTATTTCTTAGCTTCTCTAATGCACAGGTCTCTATTACCATACTAAAACAAAATCGAAATCACTTTGAAGTTGTACATGTAATCTTCTTTGAACTTATTTGAATTCTTAAAAAGAGGATTATGTAAAAAGATTTTTGGTGTGACTGAACTTTGACCCCTGCGTATTGTAGATGGGCATGTGTCAGTACTGTAGGTCGGTGGTGCCTTTCTCTGTCCCCACCTGTGTGGTGTGTGAGGGACCGATACCAGGACAGCACAAACCACCTCCTCAGGTCTGTAACTTAACATCCAACAAAGTTCTCTTTCCTACACAGGGTTCTAATTTGCGCAGTAAAGGTAGAGCAAATACAAATTAAATTACTCTTTTCTTTTAAAAAAACCTTTTACATCTTTTCTGCAACAAAATACATGTGTTTGTGTTCAAACAATATGACATAATTAATTTCATAATTTATCATTGATTATATTTTTAAAAAAAAATCTTAAAACATACCCATATTTTAGTACTTTAGATAGTACATGTACTGTATACATGTATATGCAAACTTTTCTTACCTGTAGACCCAGTGGTTACCTGTCAGTTACCCCATTGTGCCTCCGTCCACCACTGCCGCCCCAAGACGCCCCACCGCTAATGCCTCCACCCAGACCGTGGGCCTGTTCTACCCCTCAGACAGGGAGCTGTCAAAGAAACAGGAGCAGGAAGAGGAGAAAAAAACATTTGAGAAACAGTTGAGAGACAGACGACCGCTGCTAACTGCTGTCAGTCCAGGCAAAGGTAAAAAGCACCTACTTTCTGAACAAATACTTTGTAAAAATATTTATCAGTACATTTACCAGTCTGCAAATTTATTTATCAGTACATATACCAGTCTGCGTACCTCATTGAGTCATTCATCAATGTTTTTAGCAAGGGGACGAAGGATGTATGGTCACATAACTCAGTTTAATTACGTCATAATCCCTGATAAAATATGTACAAAACAAGATTGAAAGTTTGAAAAAACAGTGCTTGTATAATTTTTTGACTGTTTGTTTGAGTTCACCATCTTGTATAAAAATATCTAAAAACATTCAAACTTTCTTGCAAATATTATTAAATTATGGAATAGATTGATCCACTCTTCTGTTTCCCTACACTGTGTGGCCAATGATTTGTTGACGTCATAGTGATCTCTTAGTACAATGTACAGTAAGATTATACACGGTACTACACAGATAGTATAATATCATAAAATGGGTCATGATCAGTACCAGGTACATGGTGGGGTATTTTGTTAATAAGAGAACACAAAATATATTTGTACATGGTTAATGATGGAAATATTTTGTAGGTATTTCTTATTCCGCAAATGTGTGACGTCATAGTTGGGTTTTCCCGTACTCGAGAAGTGTAAACATGACACGTTATTCTCATGCCCATGTCTTGTTTACTATGCCCAGTGCAATATTGAGCTCAGCTTCACCAATCGATATTTTTACAGTTAATCAATAACACAATTAACTTGCATTTCAAATATTGAATGATAGGAATTTTTTGCAAATTAACTTTTTTGTTGTTTAAGCTGTCTTAAAAAGTATGTTATTTTCTGTCTTCAGATGCAGTGTGACAAAAGAATCTTGCTAGTTCGAATTTTATAACCCTATTCATAATCTGAAATATTCTAAAAGACGCATGTTCGCTGACATATTTTTTATGTATGCTGAAAAAATTCCATTATGGACCGAGTAATGGGCCCAGAAAACTTCACTTAGACACTGTGGGGCATAGTATTTGTCACTCAATATCCGAAAAAATAAGTCTAGAAACCTATTGATATATTATTTGCTTTAAGGTATGTGAGACATGCTAAATTAGAGGTATACAAAATATGAAAAAATTGAACAACAAGTATTTTTTCAGCTAAAGGTCCTTCTTCCCCTGAAGTAGTACTTGTACTTGGTTTGCAAGTTCTATTGCCTAGTGTTCCCTTCCTGATATTCAGGACTGAAGCAGCTTGACAGAAAATTATAAGGCACTTTGAGATATTGAAAGCAAAGCATTTTAATTGAGAAATGATTTTATCCAATTTTTAGAAAAAAAGTTTTATACATTTAAATGCTTTCTTTAAAGGTTACTGGAGGAAACAAGTAGATCATATGTGTGCACACTTAAAAGCACATGCCCAGAATGAGGCTGAGTTCCGAGCTCTCATTGGGGAACCTAAAATGGGGAAGGTAATGTTATACAAAAATAATCTCAAAATTTTTTACCAGGAATAGAGGGAATTTGTAATCTTGTTTATTATAGATTTAGATTTACTCAAGGATTTTTGTGATTTTAAATTTACTTTCCATTTCAGCTGTTGACAAGCACAGTACAAGAAGATGGTTATGAGTTAAGTGTCACACTTACATTTGCCCTACGCAATAACAAGGATCCCCTGGCAGGACGCAAGATAGCGATGAGTGGAGATTATCTCAGTCAGCACACGGAGCAGGATAGCTGGCACAACAGTGACTCAGAAGGTAAGATAGCAATGAATGGTGATTATCTCAGTCAGCACTCGGAGCAGGATAGCTGGCACCACAATGACTCAGAAGGTAAGATAGCATTGAGTGGTGATTATCTCAGTCAGCACATGGAGCAGGATAGCTGGCACCACCATGACACAGAAGGTAAGGTAGCATTGAGCAGTGATTATTTCAGTCAGCACACGAAGCAGGATAGCTGGCACCACAATGACTCAAAAGGTAAGATAGCATGGAGCGGTGATTATCTCAGTCAGCACACGGAGCAGGATAGCTGGCACCACAATGACTCAGAATGTAAGATAGCATTGAGTGGTGATTATCTCAGTCAGCACACGGAGCAGGATAGCTGGCACAACAGTGACTCTTTGTAGTAAATCCAAACACATATTTAATTATTTATTGTTCACTTTGTAGAGAGTGTTGAGAATGTATCAAGGAAAAAAACAAAGAAGACAAAACCAAAAAAGAAAGAAGGACCAAAAATTGCAGTGAGTTTAATCCATCTTTTTATAAATACAATGAATTTAGAGGCATTGTGTCTTCACACCTTCATCTTTTTTGCAATAGTCTTGACACTTGAAAAATTTCCTTTTGAATAACTTCAGGCAATTGACCAAAAATTATTGAGAGAACTGGGACCAAACGGCGAGGGGGATCCATCAGAGATTCAGCAGCTGATAGACGAGGTCAGTCATAACTGTGTCATTTCTTCTTATCTATTATCCTAGTTTATTGTATGTGTGCAAGTAGGATAAAATCCCTAAATTGCTAATTATAGATCACTCTAACTTTTAAATGTTAAAAAATTCCAGTGCATATTGTTGTTATAAATATTTTTCTAGAATTTAAGAGGAAAAACAAATTAAAGAAAACAAAAACTTAGTACTAAAAAAGTAAAAATATAATAATGTTCAAAATTATTCCTAGGGAGCCAATCCTGAGTGTACTAACAAAGATGGCTTGTCCTGTCTGTATGTGGCTGTGAAGAGGAAGCGGGCGGCTTGTATCCCTGTCCTAGTGGAGGCCGGAGCCGACGTCAACATGAAAGGTCCCTCCTCTATGTAAGTCACTTAATCAAGATAACTAATGTATAATCCCATGTCAACATGAAAGGACCCTCCTCTATGTAAGTCACTTAATCTAGATAACTAATGTACAATCCCTTGTCAACATGAAAGGACCCTCCTCTATGTAAGTCACTTAATCTAGATAACTAATGTATAATCCCATGTCAACATGAAAGGACCCTCCTCTATGTAAGTCACTTAATCAAGATTACTAATGTATAATCCCACGTCAACATGAAAGGACCCTCCTCTATGTTAGTTCTACTATCAGCAGTTAATCAAGATAACTATTGTATAATCTGTATTACTGATTTTAATATTTTTTTCCTTAGAACAGTGCAAGACATGTAGCTTACAAGAGGCCACTTAACTTTATGTTATCAATGAAGAAATAAACATCTCTTGAAAATAATGATGTTATAAAAATGATGTTCATTTATTTACAGTAAGGGCAACACACCTTTACATGAGGCTGTTGGACTGGGACCTTCAGGGTCGGAGGTCATTTCAGTCCTGCTAGAGTAAGTTTATTATTATAATATCTAAAATTATTCGTCTTAAATTTGAGAAATAGTTGGTCTTTGTCAGTTTTTCTTCAGATTTCTATAATCTTTTCTATTATTTTCAAGGAATGGTGCAGACCAAACCAAGAAAAACGACCGCGGGGAGACACCATATGATTTAGCTGTTAAGGGAGGATATGACAGCATAGTGACCAAGTTTGCATCTGCCATGGGTAACTCACAACTGAAGAAAATGGTCAAACCCAAGACCAGAATCCCAGCTTCTTAATGGACCCTGTTCATGATGGGAAGAACATCTTGTTCAGCATATTTGGTGAAAGGTGTAGGTGTTATTGAAAAAATGGTTTATAATTGATATTGGATGTTAAATAGGAGGGGGAAAATGTTGTGAAGTCTTTGTCCATTTACTCCCAAGTTGAATTTGAAGGACAATGGCAGTACATAGGCTGAGTTAAATCATCTTTACCTATTACATGTACTTTGAAATTGTGATACCAGTATAATGAGTATATCATATTAATTCTCATTTCTTAAATTTTGCAATTGAAAGTTGACAATTTTAATTTTAGTTTAAAAATAACATTGTAAAATTGAAATTAATGTCTGCTTGTAGTATTTTATTAAATATCTTTGAATAGAAACAAGGTATCATTTCCTTTGTTTTGACTTGTAGAATACCTCCCTTTTCATTGCTCTGTGATATTTTAATGTACTAGTAGTTGACCGACTGTTACTTTGTAGTATCTATAAATCTGTATTGATATGATTAATCATTATTCCTTACAGACATCATTATTTGTTAAATGTTATTGTCAAGTTCTTTTGTCTGTATATCAGAGGATCAGCATGCTGTACAGTAGTGGGCTATATGTATACGTATCTTAGAACAGATTGTGGGAAGAAATAATTCAAATAAAGAGGCAAGTCGTATCATAGTTTAATATCTGTGTTGTTTTATTATGCTTTTCTTTCTCCATTACAATGCACTCCATCTCCCAAAATTCTAAAATAAATTTTATATTAGAAAATATTCAAATTTAACTGTCTACAAAATCTTTGTATACAGAGTCTGAACAAGAGCATGATGGGAAATTACAACATGGCTGAAACCAAGGTCTCCATAATAATTTGAAAAATGTCATTCTACTGTCCGGTGTGCCCACTGTCTGTTTATGCTCGGATATTGCTACTGTCATTTTATCTACAATTTTCTGTAATGATGGATTTGGTTTATAATTGATTGGATTTCTCTCCCCTGGATCTGAGGTCAAATCATACAATAATGGTGGGTCTTGTTTTATGATGGTTGAACAGCTACAGGCCAGACCGTCACACTTGTCCTCGCCTGGTTTGTAATTTGGTAGTTCAGACACTAGTTTCCAAACACTCTTCCCTGCAAAAAAAGTAGACACTACATTTATTAACATTTATCCCATATCTGTGTCCATACTACAGGCATTAGTTGGAACGTGGAATATAACATGAATGTATGCATGCTTTGCAAATCCATACTGTATAGACACATCAACAAGAAAGAGCTTGACCTTTTGGACTTGACCATTAAAGTCCCATCCATTTGTTAACATTTTAACCTCTATAATCGTACTTTTGTCAGTTCCTACCCATTTCTAACATTTTAACCTCTATAATCGTACCTTTGTCGGGTCTGTATCTCACTGCCTGTAGATGTGGACCACAATAATGGAACATAAATTCGTGGGGACTTTTGTTTTCTTTGAATTGTAATAAAGGTAAGATATCCTTCCCGTCAATGGTTCGGTCCTTTGGAACCTTTCCACCAATGAGACGTACAATGGTGCTGAACATATCCATTTGTTGTGTTGGTTCTTCTATAATTTTACCCCTAGGTAACACCCCAGGAAATCGTATAACAGTTGGCACACGTATACCCCCGTCAACAGCAGGGTGAGCCTTCCCACCTACGTGAAAAATAACTTTAAAAATTAATATACCGGTATTTGGATATTTTATAAACAGTAGATCATGCGATTGAAGAATGATTTGAAATACCGTACCCCGGAAAGGCGCATTGGAGCCCCCATCGCTTTGACCATTTATCCCCGTTTCCTCTAAATGGGCCCCGTTGTCAGAAGTGAAGTATATCATTGTGTTTCTGCCAAAACCAAACTGATCAAGAGCATTCATAATATCACCTATCCCAGAGTCCATTTCTTCGATGGCATCACCATATCGACCGTGCTGCGATTTTCCACGAATTTTTTTTAATGTCTTTAAAGCAGTATGCACATGATCCCAAGAAACAACCATCAGAAATGGGTGGTTGTCCCGCTCTCTCTCCTTCAGAAACTTAATGGATTCCTGGGTGTATCGGTAGGAAAGGGTTTCCAAGTGAATTGGTTGTTCAACAAGCTCAAAATCTCGATACAGAAGTCCATTTAACCTTGCCATATTGTTGAAAACAAACACAAAATAGACCATTGGTGAAATCATCACAAGAAAGAGAAATATACATAACCCTCGTCCAATTAGACCAACCTTCACCAAGAATATCAACGACAATAATCCCACACAAAACACAGCGCCTATTTCTTTGTAAAAATTCGGTCTCTGAGAAAGCAACACTCTGTCCCCTTCATTGCTCCAGTCTTTCATGTTTGTGAGAATGTGGCCGTAATAGAAATCAAAACCTCGATTTCGAGGATGAAACGCCATATCTCCTCTATAATCTTTGTTCAATCCTAAATGCCATTTACCTGAAAAGTAAATGTCTGAAATAACTAAAAAGAAAATTCATAATCGAAACTCGAAGAAGAAAATACATGTAATTTATGTCCCTGGTTTACTCCATATAACAAAAGAACAACATGCCTACGAGGGCTGTTTTGTAGTCCGCCGTCTTGGCGATTTCTGCCAACGTGACCTCAGACGTAGGAAGGCCGACACTGTTGGCGGCGAACACGTTCACTATTATTCTACCATCCGGAAACATTCCTGAAAATCAAAATTGAAGAACATTTGAATACAAGTGTTATTAACTGGAGAGAATGTGCATATACATGTATAGTGCAAACGTATGTTTTGCATAAGTGAAGATATTTTCTACAAACAGGTGACTTAAAACAAAAGAAACTGTGAGCACTGGGCTCAATAAGTGAACCCCCCACCTCCCATATGATTATGATGGCGAAGTCCATGTTCCACTCTCGGAGACCCAAAATAATTATCGGATCAAAAATGAATTTATGAGGTGCACAATGGTATTATGTAGTAAAGAATCTGTGAAAGTATAAGGGAATCCGAAATATGTGTAGGATCGTAAAGTAAAGTAGGTCACAGTGGCAGTGTGTATCAAAGATTCTGTGAACGTCTCATTAAATTTCATTCAGTAGTAAAAGAGCGCTAGGAGTTGCGGATAAGAAATGGGTACCCCAAAGCGCAACAGACAGACGGACGTAGCTAGACGGAAAGACGGACTGAAGTATAGACGGACGGACGAATATACCGATCACTATATACCCTCCCACTTTTCAAGCGGGTGGTATAAAAAATATAATTTTAATTCGATGTTTGTCGATATCTACTGTGGTTTCATCAATATTCGTTGAGCACCAATTTTCGTGGATTTCGTTGTTGAGCAGATTCACGAATTCAAATGTTCATTGAAATATGAAATACGACATTCATTTGTATAGACAATGCTTTTGCTCACGAAATTATGTGTCCTCGAAAACGTCTGTTTTACAAAATCCACGAAAATTGATGCCAACGAAAATTGATGAAACCACAGTAATACAAGAGCAGTCCTACCTGTCCTGATTGGGAGGCGCCCCGTCAGTAAGGCTGACCTGCTGGGGGTACATACACTAGCCGCTGCCAGGTGATGGGTCAGTTTTATCCCATCGTTAGCGAGTGCATCTATGTTGGGGGTCCGCACTGTGCTGTTCCCGAACACACCCACATCTCCGTATCCCAGGTCGTCCGCCAGGAATATTACGATGTTTGGCTTGAAGTTAAGCGATTCGGACGGAATCAGAAGTTTGATAATCGTGCACAGAAATATCACATAAAATCTCATTTTTAACAATCAGGATGAATGTGTATCAGTTAGATGAATGTGTTCATTGACATTGAAATCCGTGATAATTATTACACACAGTAAAGTCCTTGGTACAAAAGTCCGTGACTGGATACGTTGTTTGTCAACAGAAGTAGATTTATGGGACTTTGACCTTACTTATTATCTCCATTAAGAGACCTGCAAAAAATGACTTGAACATGAATAATATTTATGTTATACCTTTAAAAATTGTTTTCTTTATAAATATATGCTAAAACAGGCACGTAGCAACGGGTGGGGGGGGGGGG
>PRKT01000178.1:0-17876 GCA_003671525.1 Saccostrea glomerata | reverse complement strand
GGACCATGAAATTCACAATTTTTGTTCCCCTTCACCCATAGATACTGTATACCAAATTTGGTTGAAATTGGTTCAGTGGTTTCAGAGAAGAAGATGAAAATGTTCAAATGTTAACACACGACTACGGACGAAAACGGATAGCAATAGGTCACCTGAGTTACTCAGGTGACCTAAAAACCTATCCTAGAATCTATTCTCCAGATGCGTTAGAAATTTCCAAAGATTTTCCAGAATACTTACATCTGGCATTTAGAATATGGATCAATTTATTTCTGGCCAACTCAACAACATTTCTATATCTGAACTTGTATCCGATGTTAGTTATAACGTCTTGTACAATATCTCCACTGGCACCAAAAGCTGCCCTGCATTTTGACTGTGTACTGGCTATTCTGCACTCGTACGGACATTTTAAGGCTGGACACGCTGAGTCAGCTTGTTGTGAATTAAAGAAAACTGTATTAAATGAGATGAATATCAAAAGTAATATCATCTGACATTCCAACTAAAAACACGGATACATTTAAAATTGAAAGGTAAATATAATGATACTACGGATTAATGATAATATTTGAAAAGTCTGTAATGTACAAAAACTGCTTTTTGCTTAACAAATGAATCAATTTCCCCTGTATTCTGTAAGAGGGTGTGGCCCTTCATTTGAACATCTTCAAAGGATGCTTCGTGGCAAGTTTGGTTAAAATTGGCCCAATGTTCCCTAAGAAGATATGATAAAAGTTAAAAGATGGATGGCAGACAAAATGTGATCAGAAAAGCTCACTTGAGCTTCCAGCTTAGATGAGCATAACCAGAGGTCTCTATTGAGACGTACTGTAGCTTGGTTGTTCTTAAACAGAGGTATAGCACATAAACATATGTGACAGCAATAAATAAAAATAAATTAACCTTTGTAAGTCTCTTTTCGTGGCAAGATTGATTGTAAGCAAACAAAATTAAGCTATTGAAGGAATAGCCTTTTAAAAGAATTTCACAGAAATAATTTTCTTAAGTTACCATAGCAACACCATTCATCAAAATCAAAACTAACAGACAGAAATATGCATCTCAATATAGTGTACTTTGTGCAAAGTTATATACTGTAAATCTCTATTTACACGCAAGAACTTTATTTTCGCGTAATTACGCTAGACAATATGCTCGCGAAAATTTCTTTCTCGCGTTTAATGGTATTCCTTAAGATTATATAGAGCAATTACTATAATTCGTGAAAATTTTGTCTCGCTAATGAAGAGTCAATGACTATCTCGCGAAAATAAGGTGTCGCGAAAATTAAGTGATCTACAGTAATCAGACCAAATCTATAGGAGTAGTAGCATTTTGAAGATTTCACAGAAATTTTTAATCTTTGTAACCATGGCAACATTGTTTTTCAAAATCTTAAACTGGTGTAAGTTGTGTATCTTAATTAGTACAGTATTATGTTGAAATTGGACTAAACTGTAGGAGTAGCGCTTTAAAGAATTTCACAGAATTTTCAATTATTAGTAACCATGGCAAAACCATTCGTAAAAATGAGATAAACTGAAGTTTGAATTTTAGTGTAGTCTACTGGGATACCAAGTTACCGGTACTATATTGAAATCAGACTAAAACTTTAGGAGTACTGTAGCACATTGTTTGTTTGTGTGTTTATTAATGCCCCTCTTGAGAATTTTTCACTCATATGGATACGCCACTACTTGTCTGTAGAGAGCTGCACATTTTTTTTTCCTGTAGGCCTACTCACTAGATTGTGAACCAGAGAGGTGCCGAGGGATTTATAGAAGTAAATGGCAAGGGCCCTCCCTTGAGTTCTCATTCAGTTTTGGCTACAACCCAGTTTTCCGATCCTTTGCAGTGTCAGTCTGGGCCAGGACACAAATGGAAGCAGAAACACACAGGATAAACGCTGCTGGGGATAAGAAAAATGATATTTCAGAAAGCTAGTAGGCGAATGCACCCTCTGACTGGCTCTGACAGTCTGATACTAATGGATTTGGTGCTATGAGCAATAAAGAAGAACACTTAAAACGACCATTTGTTTCGGGGAGGGGGGTGGGGTAATTTATCCTCTGAATTTTTTTAATATAAATAATCTGCTTATTGAGTAGTGTTACACCCATTCCCCCCAAATAAAATAGTTTTAAAGTTTAGATTTTTTATTGCTTGTAAAACGTTTTCAATGAGACTGAAATAAAAATAATCCGCTGTCCTCGAGCTTTGAAATAAATAATCTGCCCTTTGGCTTTGTCCACATAAAAATCAATAGGCCTCATTTTGTCTCGGAAAAACTTTGCTAGCCACCCCACCCTTCAAAATTCAAATGTTTGTCCTCTTATTTATTTAAAGTAATACAACTATATTTGAAAAAATAACTTGAATTCATAAGACTTGTGTGCCTATTTATAAAAAATTCTGCATCGGGAGGGGGGAATCCCATAAAGTATTGCCAGGGCTGTGTCCCCCTCCCCCATAATTTACCAATATATAGAATACAAAAGAAATCATAGCTAGGGTTGTGTCCTCTCAATAATATCTGTCGATTTGATAACCCCTTTTTTGGCAATCGGAGTTCCTCGGATAACTCGTACATTTGAATGGAGCGTAGCGTAGCGGAGTCAGCCGAGGATTGCCGATTGCTTTTTTGGCTTGTGACGAAAGTTCAAATTTTTAGTACTTCTCCCCGAACTGACATTTTGCTTCTTACGGACCTGTCATTCTAAAATGATAATTATTTTTGTTTCATCGAAACATAACGTTTATACCTGTATTTATAAAAGCACAAGGACGTAAGCCCTGTTACCTAGTTTGTACATCTATTGACTGAGTTCGAGGGCAATATGCGTTTTGTCGGACCCAAGAACCAAACTGTCTGCCTGAGGCCGTTAGGCCGAAGGCAATCAGTTTGGTTCGAGGGTCAACAAAACACATTTTGCCCGAGAACATAGTCAAAAACGTTTTGTTATATCTTTCATTTTAATTTTTTGGACATTCATGTATTTTGTACTGTCTCCAGTGTTGTTACCTCAGGTCCGTCACTTTTGAACATCAGTTTGGTTCGAGGGTCAACAAAACACATTTTGCCCGAGAACATAGTCAAAAACGTTTTGTTATATCTTTCATTTTAATTTTTTGGACATTCATGTATTTTGTACTGTCTCCAGTGTTGTTACCTCAGGTCCGTCACTTTTGAACATCAACGAATGAAAATTAGATTAAGCTCCGCCATGACGTTAGCGGTCCAAAATCTCATCGACCGTTCCAACATCTCACTCAGCGGTCCAACATCGATTTTTTATGCCCGCTCTCTCTATCTCTCTCTCTGTACTGTTATAATACAGTCTTGTTTTAAAACTTCATCCTTAACTTACACATCTTTCAACAATTACTTAATCGATTTCAACTCCATGGTTTCTTGGACCAATTTACTAACTTTCTTCATTGTTACCTTAATGAAGCAATCATTTTTTATATTCATAAATACAAAGTTACAGTGATACCAGGTATTCCACCACCGTTACGGCCGTTTCGTCGATCCATGCATTCAAATTATCGACTGAAGAAGAACAGTGCGCTGAAAATTCCGGACTATTATATCCGGGCCTAATTGACGGTGTGTGTTGATGTGCTAAATTATTAATTATTTACGACGTGCAAGTCTATAGGTTAATCATGGACCAACTTTTGTCGTTGACCCTCCGTCAGCACTTTAAATATGCATACTGGTTTTCACTGTCGACTAGAAAATTACATAACACTTCCCAAAACATGCATGTGGGATATTTACACAAACTTTACGTGTTCAAATTGTTTTATTGTTTGTTTGATTGATTGATTGTTTGTTTATTTTTGCCTGTTTGGAGTTTTGACAGAGGACAGAGGGGTGGGTTGGGGGTGGGGGGTTAATACATGTAGCTGTAGAACTGTAGCTCTCCGAAAAAAATATATTGACAGACCGGAGAGCTACAGTGCCACCCATTGAAAAAACTACATACATATTCATCGCGCACAAAAAAGTGCGCTGTTTCTTGATTTATTTTCCCATGTTTTTAAATCTGTCATCTCAAAATATTACTAGCCGTGTGTTCCTAACATATTCTTTCACTGTTTCCACAACAAAACATTCCATATAATTGTTGTTAATAGCCCTCCTGGCCCTGATATTGAGATTATCGAAAATTTCGTCTATTAAAACTGCCATTTTGGTTTGCAAGATAATTCGGACTAAGGCTTCGTGCAGATTTTAACTACGAGACTTTATAGAGAAGTAAGGAATATTCTGAAACCTAGCTTTTTTGCAAATAAAATAAGAATTTGGGAGAATTAATCCAGAACCAAGCGCAAGATTTTGTGCGCAATAAATATACTGGTTTTTTTTCAATGGGTGGCACTGTAGCTACAGTTCTACAGCCAGGGGGTTAAGCGCATTCTAAGCTACTTGCGCCTTGAAAACGTATGCTCACACTCATTATGAAAGCCATTCACAATAAATCACCAAATAAAAAATTATAAGAGGTAAAAAAAAATGAAATATCTGACTATGACTTTTTTAAATACCTTTTCCTTGTGGTTTAGAAGAACTTGCGCATATAGATGCATATAAGTCTATTTGTTTATGTCATTCTGCTTACATAGTGTATCATAAGCCAGTGATTTACATGCATTTTATAAGATACGTGTAAAAAGACATCCATTGAAAACAATCCATACTAGGTTTAGGCATATACAATATTTATCTAATACTAGTTAACAATATCTATCCAGGTTTTTATTTGTTTATTATTCACATCATCGTGTTCATCTACATTACCTATATATTCCTTATTATTGAAATATTAAAAGACTGCTCAATTAATGTGCAAACAATTGCAGTGAAAATGCTCGTCTCTCTATGCGCTATTCATTTTTCTGTTATCATTATTTTGGCCAGAATCAACAATAAAATAGGTGTTGACTTATTAAGTGGTATTGTTTCTGTTTGAGCTCAGAAGTCATTCGAGAGAGAGAGAGAGAGAGAGAGAGAGAGAGAGAGGGAGAGCATCGCTTTTATCAGAGGAGGAGAGGGTCGAGGCGGTAACCTGAGTTTTTCTTTTTATACACATTTCATTGTTTTTACATGGTTATAAATATTTTTGTCATTTATACACGTGTTTATTCTACGCTTTATTTGGAGGTGATGAATGATTAATCGACGAAATTTCTTTGAATTTAAAATTTGTTAAATGACGATAACAGAAAATCAAAGATAACAAACTGGGATTGCAAAATTTGTTTAGATTTATCTGTTCAAAAGCATCACTCAAATTAACATAAATAAACAATGCGACTGTTGGCTGCACCGTTATGGATACAATAATTATATTGGATTTTACTGGACAGAATAAAGTACTGAGTCTTAGGTAGCGCCAGGGGAGAAGAAACTGCCTGATTTGTTTATGGTTGCCATGCCAACACAGCTATGGCAGTGGTCAACTTAATATCAGCATCACATAACTGAAAATACAGATTTGGAATCAGGGAACGAGAACACAGCAGCTCAATCATGAAGCGCTCTTCTTACTTTGATCACCATAGCGATTCGGTGAGTCTCATTTACAAGATTTTTATCCATTTTCTATTATCAAAAGAATGTGGAGTATCTCTTATTAAAGACAACATTTCTGAGCTTGTTAATTACAGTTTTATGATTTTCAACCAAATTTTGAATTCGTTTAATTTAAATTTATATATGTAGTATTTAGATATGAAATTTAAGACTTAAATTGGTATACAATCTCTCTTGTGCATAATGATGAATGTTTTATCCATAAATGGTTACAAAATAAAATTCCCTATAACGAATATTTTTTAACAAAATCTTACGTCAATTACTTCAGTGAAAAATGTGTTTTGATATAAGATTGTTGCAAAATATATATAATGAGAATGAACGGATTTAAATGCAACTTTGAAGAAATATTTTGGGGTGAAGCGGGGGTTTTAAGAATTAAATGCATATATGGACAAATACGTTGGAATATTTGGGACTTCGAATTTCATGATCATTGCAATTTAAATTCTAAATAGTCTAAGCCGACGGTCAGGCGAAATGTACCCCGGTACATGCGCTTTCTGTGTGCCCTTTGTTGGAAGCGCCCTATAGCTATATAGAAATAAGTACATCACAAGTACCTTCAGAAGGAATAATTGAGAGTGTTCAAATGGCCACTTTCCCTACAGATAATACGGATGGTGTTCGATATTTCCCCATCAGTGATTGGTGTCAGGTGTACAAATTGTCGATATCGATGTTTACGTCTATCACTTCAAAGTTGTAGAAATTAATTAATAATTAAGAGACTGGTTGCTTAGGAAACATTACTCTGGACTCCGACCGTTCGGTGATAAACATATTAATGAGAACCTACTTATAGACAGCCTTACATAGACATTGATTATATTTTCCTTTGTTAGAAGAAAGTAGTGCACTATATACACAACTATCCCCATTAAAGCTTCTGGTGCAACCTGAAGTCAACAGAGAGGCGGGAGACTGAAACTCCAATGAACCTTATAGATACACATGCTGAGACCAAGTACGTCATATTGTTCAGTGGTTCTCTTTTCTTTTAGAGGGATCCGTATCAGTCGAGTGAAAGTGAGGATAATCATCAGCCTACCTATCGTGCTGGAAACAGAATGTCGGTGTCCAAACCTCATCAGAAGAGGGTTCGACAACACAATGGGTACAACGATTACCGCTACGAACGCTACGAGAGTTATCCACCAAGTCTTCTGGACCGCGAGCAGAATACCAAAGCCATCAGGGTCAAATTCTTCAAAAACAGAGATGCCCTGTATAAAGGAATCGTCCTGTCTATCAGCGAAAAGATGTTTCCATCTCTGGACAGTCTGATGAACCACCTGAACAGCAAAATTGACACTCCACAGGGTGTGATGTACATCTTCAGATTGGAAGATGGCAAGTTGATTGAAAGCGTAAAGGATTTTCAGCCTGGGGACGAATGTGTAGTGTCTAGTACACTCAAGATAGACAGAAACGTACAGTATGGACAGGTGTCTGGTCCACCTTCTCCCATTAAACGTGGTGCCCCATTACAGCGCAGTCAGGGGCCCTCAAGGGAGCACATCCTCAGGGGAAGCAACAGTCAAACGAGGGTCGGCCCAAATAGGTCCCCAAACCAAGCCAAGAGCAAACCTCTGACTTTTACAGTCATAAACAACACCATGAGGACTGTCCAGGATAAAATGATCATCAATCCTCAGACAGAGCAGTCCTTTGAGCAGATGTTGTTAGACATGGGAGAAGTGGTCAGCATGTCTGATAATCCTGCTACAGCCATGTACTGTGCTGTCCCTCCTTATAACAAGGTAAGGATTCTCCTTGTATATTGTGTAAAGTAATACATTAATACACGTCTGTTTCTTCACTGCATTCACAGTTTTGGTAACATCGCATTATGATAGATATTGTCCAATAACTAATTATTACTGATGTCTTAATTGGCAGAATGTTTACAAAAAAAAGCTTTTTATCAATGTGTTGCAGATAGAAAGTTTTTCGAATCTTCGACATGAACTACTTGTTAAGAAAGTTGAGAGTTTTTTCGTGGTCGGGGGCGAGGGTGCTCCGAAGGAACTTCGTCAGAAAAAAGTTCCGGCTCGTGAACCAACCCCACCCCCAGAGGATGATATGGATTACTATGAAGAGCCTCAGCATCAAACATACAGAGAGCATTCGCCACAAAGACAGAAAGAACGAGGCAAGTGGAAGCCGGCTAATGAACCTCCGAAGAGACAGCAAAATGTTAGACCAATTAAGAATGGTTACGGCGAAAACAAAAACCAAAACAGCTTTGCGGCCGACAGAGCGCAACCTCGCAATCGTGGAAATGTATCCCAAAGAGGCAATAACAACAATAGCAACAGACAAACAGCACATTCGCAGAAGTTTAGTAACAGTCGAGAAGATCTTACAACAAGGAACAGCTTGCATGAACACAGACGATCCATTGATTCCAACATGTCTAAACCATCACATGATTCGCGAGAGGGGATTAACCGCCATGAGCAGGGACCTCTGACGAGTAGAAGTCAGCGGAATGAGCGCCAAGCCAGCAACAAACCCACAGGAAAGCCACAACGTCATCAGCAGAAGCAGCGAGAAGAAGAAAGAGACATGGAGGTCGACGAAGGAGAAGAAGACATGCAATACAACGGCTACCATGATGAGGTCGATAATCAGAATGATGGAAGAGAAAACGGTACAGAAACCGACGACGAATATGACGACGAGCCTCCACAGCAAAGACCGGCGAGGAAAGGGCCCCGGATGGAAACTCCGGAATGTTAGTGACCAATTGCTCAGATCTCCTGTATAGAAAAGGGTGCTGATTTAATTAAACAGACACTTCTTTTTAAAATCAGTGTTACTACTTTGTATATGAAAAATCCTTGTTAATATGTAATACTGGTGTACTGTTTATTGATTTTCCTAATCATGTTAGTTCGAGGAAGATGTATCCATTGATAATAAAATCCAAGAGACGCTGTATATATATTTTCCTAGTGTGAAGGATACCATTCATTTTCTTGATGTAGTCCGTATTTTAATCCGTTTTTTTCCCTTTACTCAAGCTCATTAGACTCCGGTGTATAAAGTTAATCATCTCATTCATTAGACAACATATCACATCTCCCCTTGTTAGTACCACAATATTGATTATATCAATTTATATGTATATGTATATTATTATATCATGTATATGTTTATTAGTCTTTAATTTTATTTGAAAAAAACTTTATACAATTATACATGTAAATGTTATTTACTGTTGACTGAATAATTTGATTAAAAAACTTGTTAAATATTTTATGGTATTTGTATTCGATGCTTACAGCTAAAACTATTGTTACATAATAAAAAAAAGTTGGGAGAGTCTAAGGGAATTTCAATTAAAACCAGTAACAACTACTTATTAACCTTTGATGTACGATTCTTAAAGACAAACGCAACATACTTTTAAAATTACGTAGTCTTTTTCAGATACTCTTAATAATATATACACATATAATGTTTTAGACAAAAAACATCATCATACCTAACCAGGGCTTTATAAAATAGATACATGTGTATTACATGTACATGATGAACATTACTCACAGAAAAATCTCCAAAACTACCAAACGTATTGTTTCAGCTGGTGTTTTGGAGGAATTACGATAGAACATCACTGGCATTAGACACTATATTCATCACATGTTAGAGTCACACAGGGTTCTTCATTGGAACTTCTCAGATAACAGAATATGTTTCAAATTACGTTTTGTGCATCTTTATATCATCACCTCCTTTATGATAATGATTTGTATTTTTTTTTTTCTTTTTCTCACTTTTCCAGTCATTATCACGCCGTTTATAAGTTTACGCACTTACTTTCAGCGCCCATAAATACCTATCTGTAATATTCGTATAAAAAATTATATCAATAAATTAATTTACATGTATATTAAAATGTTATTTGCTAAATAAAAAACAACAAAACTATCTCGCGAAAATGCGTCATAAAAATTTAAGGTGAAAAAACTGCCTCAATGTAGTTTCCTCTTTATTACAATTACCCATCGTCTCAAGCCACGGTCTGGAGTCCACATATATAGCTCTCTCCTGTGGCCAGATGGGAGAGGAGCGTACATTTTGGCCGTGGTTTGCGACGATGACAATTACCGGAATTTTAAAAATAAAATTGCTTTTATTTTTTCTGTTTATTACTTTTTCTATTTTTGCTTTTGATATTCTCTCACACTCGGACAAAAATCAATTTCATTCAATAAATAAATTACAGTATTTTATTGTTGAAATTTATTAAAAAGCTTTTCTCGGTGTTAGCTTCTACATTCTCATTGATACGGGCCACGGGTAATGAATAAATCAAAGTACTCAGAAGTACAGAGAGCCGGGCTCATTTATAGAGCAGAATGGATTTCTTACACGAATCGCGTTTATATTCTGATGAAAAAATTATTTTAAAACTATCAATAGAGATTGTTCTATCTGACGTATCCGTATACGTATCCGTATCCGTATCGAGATATGAAAGGCATCTCGATCCCGATGTCTAAACCATTTAATACATTTTCCATCTCTGTTTGTGGTTAAATAAGGCACAGTCCATGCATTAGAAAATAGCAATTAGCAATTTTTGTATTAAAAATAATAAACTGTTGTACACCTCTATCATTTCGTAAAAAATATTTATTTAAAAATAGAAAGAAAATGAAGTCAAGTATAAGATATTTTGTTTTAATTATATTGTTTTAAAATTAGTTTAATTTTGCTTCAAAATATTTGTAGGAAATCTCCCTTTCTCTTTTTCCTCTCGCTTAATATCTTTAATTGATTTTGTCTGTATTTTCCATATGCCATGTAACGGCTTACCAATAACCACCCCCCCCCCCCCCCCACACACACACACTGAAATACAAAATACGTTATCATCAACGCGATCCATAAAACGTTGTAGCCGTTTTTAAAGAGATTGTTCAAACTGATTTCATAATTAGCTTCAGGACCGTTATAAGTATATGCTTTTGAAGAGCCCATGTGACTCCCTCCTTTTCCCCTCCTCTCACATTGGCGTCAGAAGCAAATTAAAAGTAGATAGCGGGCTATTTGAAAGAAAAAAAATCAGCCCTGAAAAACCTTGACAAACAAAAAAGTACTTAAATACTACTATGTGCATGTGTGTGTGTGTGGGGGGGGGGGAACTTTCTTCATTGCCATTTTTTTTTCAAACACTAGTACTACCACTTACTCTTCTTTGACCGCAATACAACCTGCCTGTTGAAAGTGGGGAGGGGGCTTATCCTACCATCAATGTTCAATGCATATATTATGTCTATATTATGTCTGCCCCCCCCCCCAGTTCCGACGTCTGTCCCTCACTATGTGCATGCCTCACCATGTGCACACACAAAATTTGATAAGTTAAACGTCTTTTGACTTTCATTAATTAACATCATTTGTGGTTTGATATAAAAACTATTTCATAATACGGTATTCTTCAACTCTCTTTTTATGCAAAGAATAAAATAATTATGGCTCAAAATTTTCAAAATAATACATCTTATTTTGCTAAGCCTACTTGTCCATCGTGCAAATTTTCTTTTCTGTTTTATCCTACTTTCTTTGATATATATATGATTTGGCCGAGATCAATATCAGTGTGCACAAATTATAGAATTGAAGAGAAGGAACTGCTTCACCGAGCCGAGAAAAAAAATCACACATTAAAGAAAAATTACAATGATAAAATATCACAGTTTTTCAGAGCTTGCTTTTCTCACTATAAACTCGATCATTTTCAATTCCCAAGCTTCGTGAAACCATAGATACGCATAGGCGTCGGAACCGGGGGGGGGGGGGGGGGGGGGGTTGGCTTAATCCCCCATCCCACTTTTTTTCCAAAGATAGACATGATATAGGCATTTAAAATTGCGGTTTACCTTTTTTTGTTGGTTTAGTCCTCCCCCCCACTTTTCAATTAGCGCCCCCTATTTGCTTCCGCCGTCCATGATACTTCTATCGACCTACAATTTAGGGAATATTTTCAAACAGCCCCAAAATAACCAGCTATCCAAATTTTTTGGGGGAACTATGCCCATCAAATACCTGATAATGAATGGCATAGAAGATGATGAAAAAGGAAAAGAGGATGGACATTTTCAGTGAATCACTCATACACATTTGTTTTGCCCTACAATGTATGGTTAAATCTTTCCCAGTTAATGTACAACTACATGTATTTACAATTTACAAGTTTGAGTTTAAGGTCAAGATCTAGTAAATAACTTTTCATTGCTAAATCCATTTTGACGTTATAATCATTTTCAACTTTCTTTTTCCCGTACTTTACACCTCTAATAGGAATATGAATAAAATGAAATATTTTCATGGAATTCAATTTAAAATCACATGAAAAGTAGTCCCGAAACCTATTTTAAATTCATCATTATTTTAAAGTAGAGACTAAGAACATACAAATTACCGTTTTCTGAAAAACTGTAGGCTATCTGGATACCTTTTCTTTGTCTGATAAGGACAAAACTCCCATTTTTATGACTAGTTTTCTTGATTTTTCATTGAAAATGACATTTTAAAATATGGTTTTTCATCTTGTTTTTCTTCAAATTTTGCCCCGAAACACCTATTTTGACCAATCTAATGTTATAAAGCATCATTAAAGGAATTAATTTCTTAAATTTGATAAATCTGTAGGCACTTTCCATTTACTAGAGCTTGACCTTAAGAGGTTTAACTGTATATATACAGTGTAATTATATATTATTGGAGATATGTCGTGTTCTTGTAAATGTTAATTCGAGAATGAACAATGAATACCCTAATATTGAGAAAGAGAGAGAGAGAGAGAGCGATAGAGAAAGAGCGAGCGAGAGGAAGAGGTGAATCTAGAAATATTTACACATTTAAATTAAAAAAAAAACATACTTGTTTTTCAAATTTTATTTTTAAACTTTAACCCCCCCCCCCCGCCTCCCCCATAAACAGGATGCATAAGGCGTGTACAGCAACTGATATTTTTTTATAAAAAATATCACACTACATATTATTTCTTGATGAATGAGGCTAAAAACCAAAAATGAAACGATGGAAATGTAACCAGATGGTTTAAGCATCGGGATCGAGATGCCTCTCATACCTCGATACGTATACGGATACTTATACGGATACAATCTCCCATGCAGAGTTGTCGTTCGTTCCTCTCTCAAACACCTCTGCGATGGGCTCACGTCAAGATTTTTGACATAACGTATAAAACATGATATTTGAAGGATTGTTTCAATTTAAATTAATAGTTTTGTATTGATTTAGTAAATATCTATCTCAAAACTCAGACATTATCATAGAAATTGAATTATAATGAATTAAAACAAACGCACTATTTCTCATGTTTAACACTGTATATACGCGAGCCAACGACAGAGGTGAATGTATGAGCCGATGGTAGAGAGTGAATGTATGAGCCGATGGTAGAGAGTGATACGGATACGTCAGATAGAACAATCTCTAATATAAATGATAAGACACTGACAGTGAGTTTTTCAATCCTAATACCACGGTCCGATTTTGTCAGAATTAATCTGGTACTGCAGCTGAATGTAAACAAACAGTCCAGTCTGGTTCCCTCTCCTGCTTTACCTCGTATGTGTAGAGAACTACGGTAACACTGATTATCAAAATCCTTACGCTAATGAACTATGTTCTTTGATTTATGAAGTTATCAAAGTCTTTACTACTAATGTTTATTTTATATGGATAAAACTTTTTATTCTTGTATTTTTGTTGCTTTATTTAGCGTTTGTATTATCTCAAAAGCGGTTGAGAGTAAGAATTATATTTTTGCACGTAACTTTAAAATGGCGACTATGGGGTCAACATCCTGCCTTGAACAGGATCACATAAGCCGGCAATTGCTCTTTGAGCAATAAGCCCGACTAAAAACGAGGTCGATCAACCGTAACCTGTAACTGAAGATGCTACATTTAATATTTTGATTCAAATTCGGCATTTTTGTTTTAAACTCGTATCCTTGTGTAGTTATTTAAGGGGATTGATGCAGAGATCATAGGTTAAGATGAATATGAATTAACATTAATGTATATATCCAAAAGGAAAACAAGCATTTGTAGTCATAGGAAATTATATAAGAATCGCAAATCTTCGAATTCGTCGATAGTTGCTCTAAATATTAAGGTTAATTTGTTGAATCTTAAACATCACAGATTCATCTTCAAACAAAAGGTATTAATAATTCATATTTTATTTCAAAATGCTAAAAGCTTGGCTGACTTTCTGAGAGAAAATTCGTGTATAAGATCAAGAAGTATATGGTTGCCAATGGAGATTAAGTTCTAATGCTTTTCAAGCAAATTCTGATATCAATCGGAATGTAAACAGCGTTCTACCCGATTATTTATCAATCCCACGAACGCTGTAAATACCCAATTCCTGCAGCTTCTCTTGCACAATTAAACAGAATTACAATAAACCCCCGTTTGATTGAAGTTAGTCAGATGGGATTGTTATATTGAGTGTTTGATTGGGTCACGCAAGCTGACTATTGTAAGAAAAAGCCACCTTATGCCTATTAGTTTTTCCCAAATTGTCAGAAAAATTGTCCATGCATTTACTGTTAATGCTTGCATAAAAATCCATTATTATTTGTCTGTTATATGTACAATAACCTCCAGGTCCAGGAAAAAGCCTATAATTAAGTTACAAAATTGTCAGGTGCAACAAGCGCTTGATTTGATGGTCACCGCAATGCATTGAGAAAAACTCTCTTTACTATTAATTTTCAAAGGAACATAGCAAACTTGATTGTGAATGATTAACGAGTCCTTGTCACCTGTATCTTAATTCAGATCTATGTAGTTAAGAGTAAAGAGTGCTTTACCTGCAAATCAACCTGGCATAAAAAAATCTTGGCGAAGACGACGACTTTCAGCTTGATACAGCAGTTGGATCCACAGGTACTTGTGGACAGGACGATTTGTGAAAACGTTTGTACGATTTAAAAAATTGTACAAACGATTTAATAAATTGTACAAACGATTTAATACATTGTACAAACGATTTAACAAACAAATTGTACAAACGGTTGACTAAATTGTACAAACGATTTATTAAATCGTACAAACGACTTATTAAATCGTACAAACGACTAATTAAATTGTACAAACGATTTATTAAATCGTACAAACGTTTTCTTAAATCGTTCAAACGATTTTAAAAAATTTTTCTACACTGTTAAAATAGCACGAATACGCCGTCGTAGTATAGTCGGGTACTAGTATTTTTTGCGGAGCGATTATTTTCATTTGGGTTTTGACGATTTGTTCCTTTTGCAAACATGTTGAATAAGTGTACTTTTAAAATATAAAATGGGAAAAAAATTGTCAAATAAGCCCCCGGGTTGAATATCGGGGGGGGGGGGTCCTGTCCACAAGTACCTGTGGTTGGATCATATAATTAATGCCATTCTTTTGTGCTGTATCAAAGGGGTTCACAGCATGAACCTTTACCATTCAGTCAACTGAAAAGTCACTAAAGGCCTGGAAAGCTCAAAGAATGACAGAACTATCGCCAAGTTCATGGATTGAACATTGCATGTGCAACAAGATTTTACATACTGAAAGTCTGAAACTGATTCCAACACGTCTTTTTTCGGGTTTTGCCTCATATTGCCCAAATACCACCAAGGATGCACATTATCATTCATTGTCGGGAAGTGACAAAACCATTTCCAAGGCCTAATAACCAACTTTTCAATGATAAATGTTGTAGAATTGCAGCTGTACATGTATTAATCCAATCTTCAGATAATTTATATGGCTTAATTTACAGCTCAAGAAACGTCAAGGCCGTGAGTAGGTTCAAATTTTTAGCGAGGCGGGGTGTTGGTGGGGGGAGCGCACCCTAGTCCTGAGCGGGGCCAGTGTAGTTCCTGATGGGGGTTCTCAGGGGGAAGGGGACTTCCCGAAACCTGGATATTGCCAATTATTTTGAATATTTGCGCAGCAGTGAGAGCGTTTGCCAACGAGCCGCGAAGAAAGGAGTTAATCCTTACGTAACCCGCTGCGCAGTGGGTTCGCCAACGTACTTTTCTAAGTACAATAAGATTTTTGACCTCGTGACCTTGATGTTTGACCTACTTTTAAACAATTTAAACATTACATTAACTTTTGAATGAGAAGAGATAGGGCTTTCGTATTAAACATGTGTATTACATGGGATAAGACCTTTTTTAATTACTAGTACATTATGATTTTTGACCTCGTGACCTTGATGTTTGACCTACTTTTCACTACTTTAACCTTGGTCATGACTTTTGAATATCAAACTTGTGTATTCCCTGTGAAAAGACCTTTCTAAATACTACTACACTATGATTTTTCAGTTTGTGACCTTGACCTCGAAGTTTGACCTACTTTTCAAAAACTTTAACTTTGCTCATGACTTTTGAATGAGAAGACAAAAGCTTTCATATAAATGCTGTATATTGCTTGTGACAAGACCTTTCTAAATACACTTTGATTTTTTATCTTATAACCTTGATCTCGAAGTTTGGCCTACTTTTCAAAAATGTTAATTGACCTCTTGACCTTGAAATTGGACCCATTTTTGAAGAAAAAAATTTACAAAATTTTAGCATTGGCCATAACTTTGAACAGTTGGCAATACAATCTTTGTACTCTTGTAACAAGATTTTTCCTTGGATGTGGATATTTTGACCTTAACCTTAGAGTTTGACCCTTTTAAAAAAATCTATTTCATAACAATTGAACAGTTATTACTGACCTTGACCTAATTTGAAAAAAACTCTATACTTGGCCATAACTTTTAAGCTGTTGGTGCTAAAGCTTCTAGGTCTTATTTGTTGTTACTTGGGCCTTCATATTTCACATGTATATCAGAGTTGGGTCAACAGAAGTGTAGAAATAACATTTTGTTTGAGAAACTCTAGCTTGTTTTCTCCGGGTTAAAGCATGCTGTTATACTATTATACATTCTACCAAACCAATATTTTTCTATATATACTGTAATAAAATAATATCATAAAAAGATGTAAAGAAAAACATCAGAAAATAACCAGACATAAAAATACAGATATAATCTAATTATTGTAAAAAGAATAGAGAATGAGAAATTTTTGCATCAAGAAGAAAATTTTTTTTTTTTAATTCATTGAGACCAATAAGGGAAAGAATAAAAATGCACGTAGATTACTTAATAAGAAGAACAGGCCTAGGAACAGTTTACAAGTCTTTTCAACTGAAACTTCCAAGAATCTTGTACAAAAACTTCAGAAATGATCTAAATATTTTTTTTATGTATACTTGTTAATAATTGAAGGAAATTATTTTTCCTCTTTGATAAAGATTATAGTTTTAGTGATGGAACGAAGGTTATGCAAACAAAAATGTGTATTAAACAGGACATTTTTAACGAAATGTCAGTTTATTTCTTTTTTAAAAATTGTTAATTTATGCATTCATATAACATATCATTCCTCTTGCATTGTTGATAAAATAAAAGTGATGTGGAAATATTTTTAAATGCTCAAGATTTTTTTTCCACTAAGAAGACTTAGGAAAATTATCTTTGTATTGATCACATGTTTTATTCAGAAATCTAACAATTGGCATAGCGTGCAAGTGGGCTATTTGGCTGTCTTTTTTAAAAATATTATTGTCTGGAAATAAAAAGTTGTCACAAAAAAAAATTTCTTTATCAATTTAAAAGAAAAAAATTAATGCATATACAAATTTACTTATAACGGTATATTACCCATCAAATAAAATGAAAACAGAATACCGATTCTTCTTTCACTCGCAAATATACGTATTGATCAGAGAATAATTAATGCCAAAAATCACCCTTTAAGTTCCTACTTTAAAGACTCTTCAAAGAAAACCCCGTGACCTAATGTGATAACAATTTCAAACATTTTAAATTTGCCCCGTATTTGAAAGGCTTCATAATACAACAAAACGAATAAATATAACGGTCATTGACTTTGAAGACTTCATCCCAGCTGCAGTAATTAGCAACTTTAAAAAGTTTGTCCAAAAAATCCCTTTAGCATTTTAAGTTCATTTTCAAATTGTTGTGTTTGATGCAGTTACCTAATTTCAAATAGACGTGCTTATGAGATATAACTATTCAAGTGATTATTTAAAAGTTTAATTCACGGTGTCCGTCTTGTAAAAATCTTATCTTTACAATGTTAGGAATCTAAGAGTTCTCTAGATTGTGTTTCAAACACACTTTTGAATTTTATTACCTTCTTCAA
>PRKT01000177.1:924602-992366 GCA_003671525.1 Saccostrea glomerata | reverse complement strand
AAATGAATAGATAGATTAACTGAATAATAATTAATACTGTGGAATCGATAATTTTTGGGGCGAGGGGTTAATGTCCGTTGTTATGGAGAGTCCCTCGAATTCATGACCACAAGGAAATGTAAAATTCCATACGCATAGCTACTCAACACTTCTCCAACAATGAAGTTGAATCGCCACAAACCAATATTTTTTTCTCAATTTTCGAAAATCTTATCCCAAGAAAATGTGTGATTAAACAGTTCATATCTATTTACTACAAATAGATATGTAGTAATAAGTATATCTACATATAAATATATATATATATATATATCTATAAATCTATTTAGTACAGAGTTCCAATAGCTTAGTATCAAATACTATCAATGAGTTATTAAAAAATTGAAAATATCTGAAAATATGCGGTCAATATTGTAATCCCTTTCTTTAAATTAATATATCCTATCCTTCAAGTATCAGCAAATGTATGATATTTTGTTTCACAATTAACCAATTTGATATTGCCCTTACTTAAATACCAAATGAATCCGAAATCGAGCAACCTTTATTAATACGTATTGATAAATGACACGAAAAATTGGAAGGAAAAAATCAAACTCATTGCATGCAATAAATGAAATAGTCCGAAAATAAAAATCGGAATTAAAAGAAACTTAATTAAAATCAGCAAGAGGTCATTATTATGACTTACGATGAAATGAACTTTTTAAGCATTTTTGAACGAGAATAAATTTTGTCAAAATAATTTATCTTTTTTAAATCAAAAAATAGCCTTTAATAGACTTATTCCTTTTACTAAGCTATAGTTGCAATAAATTATTGTGAAATTAAAATATCGGAAAATGTGAGGTCAGTAATGTAATCCTTTTCTTTAGATTCTTAATTATAGGTATGAGCAAAATTATATTTTGTTTCATAATAAACCCAAATGATGCTACCTTTACTTAATTTTAATAGGAAATCGCGCAATGCTCCATCGATACGTATTGATTAAATGACACGAAAAATTGCCAGGAAAAAATCAGTCATTACTTCTGATAAATCAAAAAGTCCGAAAATAGAATCAGAATTGAAAAAGCATAAATATTACATAAGATTTATCGTGGTCTTATTGAAAACCCAGCTAGATTACAAACGTTAAATAATTATTACAGATGAGAAAATCGTTAATACCATTGATTAACTCCTGCAAGCGAAAAGAACTTCGACAGAATATGTTTTATGACACTGTTAAAGAAAATGTAACTAAGGTTTTGTGAAAAGCAATGGTTATATAGAGGCTTTTTTTTGTAAAGAGCACCGATCATAAACCGAGCTAAACGCAATCTAAATTAAAATCATCCTGTCTTATTTAAACAACAAAGAACAAAATAGATAAAATATATAAATATTATTTCAAATATATTTGACTGTTCTTCATCTACCCTCTTTCCATTATAAATAAAATGTCAAAAGATTTATCGCGCTGAACCGAAGAAGACATGAACAAAACATTTCGACTTTTCTTCACTTAATAAGACATTTTACTCACAATAAATTGAGCTCCTTGAAATCATACACAATTGCTTTTTAAATAGAAACGGAACTCGGAGATGTGACAGGTTATTAGAAAATTACTCTTTTAAATTTCACTCTTAAACTATACATAGGTACTCTGACGAAGACAATCTCGTCTTCGGATACTAAATTTTATAACGTGTCCTCCTTTATCAGTCATCCGTTTTTAATACATATGCAGAAGAATTAAATCATATATATATATAGCTGGGATTGGAATCCTCGTGTAATTTAAATCTATGTCTGCATTTTTAAAGTCTAAATCTACAATTTTATTTCACAATGAAATGGAAATATAAGGAATCACTGTGTAGTTAGTATAGTATGCCAGGGACATCAACAATAGTGGGAAACAAGGGATAATTTATGCGTAACGGTCTTCGCCCTGGCATACTATATAACTAGACAGTGATTCCTTAAATATTTTCTCTGCAAAACCAATTCTCAAAAAATTATCATTTGAGATTGTATTGATATACATCATGTGTTCAGAAATTAACAGCATTATGTAAAACTTCATCTGATTAAAATCAGATCCTTTGACCCGATCACTTAGATCTATATAGCGATATATGTGAGAATATCAAAGGATCTGATTTTAATCAGATTAGTAAAAATGATATTTTTTAAAAACGAAACAAAGAAAATGTTCAATTTTACTGTTACAGCGACCTATTTTCATCAATGTCGGACGTGGAAGTATTATTAATGAAGAATCTCTACTTTCCGCACTTGAGTAAATATCACATCATACATTTGTTCATTTATTTGAAATTGCTAATCACAAATGTGATCATTTTAAATATGAGAAGAGATTAACAATTCATTTTGTTGTTTTCACAAGAAGTACTTCAACTTAAATGCGAAAACTCTTTAAGAATTTTGTAATGATCAGCATTTTTTATCTATCTATATGTCTTCCAGAAACAAGTGGATAGGTGGTGCTGTGTTAGATGTTTTCTCTAGGGAGCCACTTCCCCCAGAGAGTGCCTTGTGGTCCCATCCCTGTGTTACAGTTACTCCCCATATATCAGGTCCCAGTGTGGCAGAAAGTGTAAGTTTGTCTCCTACAGTCACTATTCATTTCTAAGCTGTTTACACTCGGTGAGTCACTCAGGTGACCTATTGCTATCTGTTTTTGTCCGTCGGCGTTCGTCGTCATTAACTTCTAAACATTTTCAACTTCTTCTCTGAAAGCACCCAACCAATTTTATCCAATTTTGGCATATAGCATCTATGGGTGAACGGAAAACAAAAATTGTGAATTTCAGCCCCCCCCCCCTCCCCGGGGCCTGAGGGATGGGGCTAAAACCAGCAATATTTATGCAATCTTTAAAAATCTTCTACACTCCTGGACATCAAGCAGTGAAATTGTTAGCATGATTGTAATAAGCAGTGAGCCCTCTACTAATATTGTGAAATTCATGGCCCCAGGGTCAGGGACTCTGGGTTCTGGTGTTAGGGCGGGGCTTTATAGGTCATATAGTGAACGTGCATTGTTTCTTTGAAAATCTTCTTCTCTGCTCCTGGGTATTAAACAAACTAAGTACATAATTATGATGAGCAAGAGTGCCTCTACAAAAATTTCGAATTTTATGGCCCCAGGGTCAGGGTTTCTGGTGTTAGGGCGAACTCTATTAAGTACTAAGTATATAGTGAACATGCATTAATTATTTGAAAATCTTCTCTGCTCCTGGGCATTAAACAAACTCACTAAATACAAAGTTATGATAATTAAGAGTGCCTTTTCCAAATTTAAGAAATTCATGGCCCCTGGGTCATGGGTTCTGGTTAAGGGGGAGGCTCTATTTTTTATGTAGTGAAATGCATTAATTCCTTGAAAATCTTCTTCTCTAAAGCTGGGTATTAAATAAAATAACTAAGTATATAGTTATGATGAACAAGAGTGCTTTTTCCATAATTGTGAATTTCATGGCCCCTGGGTCATGGGCTCTGGTGTAAGGGCGGGGCTCTATTGATTATATATGTGAATACACTAATTCTTTAAAAGATTCTCCTCTGCTCCTGTGTATTAAACCAATAACATATTGTTATGACGAGGAAGGATGTTGAAATCTTCTTGGTCTCTGGGTCAAGGGTTCTGGTGTAAGGACAGAGCTCTAATGATTATATATATAAATGCAAAAATTCTTGCAAAGTCTATTCCTGGGTATAAAGTAACCAAAGTAAGCATGTTTAGTTTATAGTTATGATAAGCAATGGTGTCTACTAAAAAAGTGAATTTCATGGCCTCTGGGTTAAAACACGAACCAAATTCAATTGTTGATAAGTTGTTGCATGATTCTCAGGTAACCTATAAGGCCCCTGGGCCTCTTGTCTTTAATTATGGTCAGGAAAAATGTATTTTTTTTTTTCGAAATTCTGAATATGCTGCACTTTTTTACTATCTGTCAAATGCCAAAATCATTATTTCATTGTTGAGTTGATTATCAGATGGAATTGTGTTTCATTATGATTTTAATAATTCATTGCTATAGAAATTCAAACTTTAGAATAAAAAGGATGAAAGCCCTTTGGAAATCGATACACTATCTGATGACTGACTAAGTATGTTATTGGAAATGGTTGCATTTGAAACATACATTTGCCTCTACATGAATTCAGCTACGTTGGTCGAATTGCTTCGGTTGATGAATAACAAAAATGTTTTCTGCCAAATAAACGGAAATACATGTACATGTATATGCTTGTACCTTTATAATGAAAATAACCATGTTTTAACTATATGTACATACGTGCCTGGTAATTCACTGTCAGAAATAACACCTGTTATTGAGAAAATTTATTCCTATCAGTGTACACTCTCTCTCCTTATAGTTATAAAGACATTCTGTTTGCAGGATGTTTAAATAACTGAACACGCATTATTGACTTAAAGCATTCCTTTCATGAAACATGATTTACATTGTTTTAAAGAACATATGACCAACGGCATTTCTACTCTGAAACTCTTAGATTATTCTCTCTAAACTCTCTGATTATTTTATACTTTCAGGGTATGTGACGAACTTCCACAAACCTGGGAACAAAGTGATTCTTCTTCACATTCCGGAGAGTTACATCAATGCCACTACAATGAGTGAGTGTTCATAATGACCAGGACAAATACAAGGATCAAAATATTTATCCAGATCATTTAACTTCTTCGTCCTTTTTGCAATTTAAAATTGCATTCATGATTGCACAGCTCTCGAAATCTCAATTTATGGTGCATTTTATTACTTTCAAACAGGAAAGGGAGGACATTGCAGTGAAGACGTATAAAAGTTGTATTTTGTTGTATCAACATGAGATTCTGCCCCCGATTTTTAATTTCCTGACTCTTCTTTACTTCTCTGGCTTTGCCTATTGATCCTAGGGTATAATTCTATTACATCCAGCGACTTCATAGTCGTGTTTAATTTATGTAATATACTAGTAAAATATCCATCATTAACCTTCTTTAACAAAATATAGATCCCTTTGAGATACTTTTTTCTATTTATATAAATCGTTTTGGACGTCTTAAGTTGAGTCAATAAACTGTAAACCACTCATTTATTCTTCAAAAATTGTCCCGACATATTTTTACATGCCTTCAAGATTGTAACTTTAAGTAAAGGCTACCAATTGCGTCTATTAACTTTGTTGCTGTGTGCTCCGGATTATAATACTGATACTTTTGAAGCTTGGTAAAATTGCATTTCTGGAAAATTGACAAACAAAACTATCAAATTCTTGATAAAATAGTAAAATTCTTCCTTACAAAAACCAAGACCAAGACAGAGAGGTTGTCGAAGAACTTTCCGAAAAACCTTAAAGCTTCTTGGCTGCAAAGCACATAACATCAGGCACATTTGCATAATTTAATGATTGAGGTTGAAGAAAGCAAAAGCATTTCCGCTGTAAATTGACTTGCGAAGTTAATGCATATTCATTTATTCAACTAGAACAAATGACTCTAGCTGTTACAGCTTTAAAAACTCTGGTCAATAGGCAGAGGCAGAGAAGTAAAGTTGAGTCAGTTAATTGAAAAACCTAAGCTGGCTCGTTGGCAAAGCCTCATGGAGATATAACAAAATACTTTTTAACTGCCTTAAACTGCATTACTCTCCTGTTTGAAAGTATTAAATGCACCATAAATTAAGACTTCGAGAGCTTTGTAATCATCATGAATGCAAGTTGAATTGCAGTCATTGTTGATTGATAACACTTTTCTTTTAGTGATCTCTCGTTCCAGTACAAACTTTTAAAGTCCCCTAGCAATGACTCCTGAAAGAAAACGTTTGTTAGTTAGTATTTGATTCAGACCTGAACATGTTTATTTTTGTATTATAAAATTAATTAAAAAAATTTATTGCATTAACAGATCTCCTTTGATTTATGATTGGCTATATTAACGTAAATCGTGAGAAAACGAACGGCGATCGACCTCCCCCAAAAAAATCCATCAATACCATAGATATGTAAAGAGGGCATAAAACATCCTTGAAATTTCAGGGGTGGAATCAGGTGCATTTAGGGAGTAAACATCCCCGACGGGACACGGCGCTGGTGAGGGACACGCTCCCAATAATTTGCAGATGTCATTCCGTAGAAGAAAAGGTAAGTAGTTTAATTCTTGTGCCCGCTCAATAAAAATAACGTTTGCTGATTTTTTAGCTTGCTTGTCAATTAATACTACTAGCTTTGTAATGATCCCAATCTAAAATGAAAATGCTTAATGTGCCCTTAAATTAAAAATGCTTCAAATGGACCTGACGCGTACACGTATGAAGTTTTAGTTGTTGTGCATATACATGTAGATATAATTTTAGATTTTATGAATTCTTTACCTCGATGTATGCTTAACACATGTAAGAGTGTTTAAAATAATACATGTATGTCCGATCAAATTCAAAGATAGAGTATGGGAATATAAATGATAGGTGTTGATTTAGAGGCAGGTGTATATATGATATAGAACCTTCCTTATTCTCAGTAACATCTAAACCAGTAATAGCCACAGACCTTTATGGTTTTAGAGTATGTGATATAAATCTGTATTCCGAAACTTACAGTGAACTTTAATTCCTATTTTAAAAAAAAGTTTTGAAAAACTTTGTAATAAATGCATTTATTTATTAATCACGTGAATATACAGTACAAATACAAGATATGCTGAGGGAGTGATATTCAAAACAAGATGAAGAATATACTATAATATAAAAAAATATATACATAATATAAAAATAAAAAACATCTTGTGTCAACCGTGTATACTTGTTAATATCCAGCATTCCATGATATATTCAACCTGGTCATTCTATAGATATGATATACCATACATGAATCTAAATGTAATAATTAGATATAAAGTATACAGGTATAAAACAATCAATTAAATGATGAGGCATAGATACAACAAGAGTAGGGTTAGCGTGACAGCGGAGGTCCTAATTGTAAATCTCAATCCGCCACCACTCATACAGAACTGTGAGTTGTGAAATTGAGCATAATCTCTAATATCATTTAATATAATTTTAGTTTTAAAAATATACACCAAAAACTAATCAGGACTTTATATTTTTCTAGAGTGAGCATAAAAACACAAATACTAAAGAGATGGAAATACTGAAATGAAGCAACTCATTGTATCAAAATCAGATCGATGATAGTAATGAGGGGTTATAGATAAGAAGGATCATGTTATACTTAATCAGCCAAAAAATGGGGGATTAAAGTCTTTTCTCAAGTTGCTTTCAACTGTTTGTTAATATTATTGAAGGCACAACACTGTTTTACCCTGATACTTTGAGTCAATGAAATAATCTATTTTCTTTTATAATTTTCAGTTTAAAGTTGAAAATGATTACATGACAAATAATAATTTTCAGCTTCATATTGAAAATTAATAAAAGACACTTTTAACATACTGGAGTCCGAGTATTACAAAATAAAGTTCATACATCTCCAAAATGTACAAAAAGTTCTAGAAAGATTTTTGTATCTTTGCAAGTAGAAAAGAATTTTAAAAATGTAAATTACATGTTTTTGTTTTCCATCTTGTAAATAAAAACTGGGCACTTGGCGTGATGAAGAATGAAGTCGCTCGTACTGCCGAGAATGGTTCGTCGTACAACTCCCATTCCTCTACTTCCGGTTACTATAAATGTCGCCTTTTCTTTATTTGCTATTTCCACAATTGCGTGCGCTGGTTTTTCCGCCGTTTCCACTCTTATTTCCGCTTCCACCTGAATCACAAAATCATTTTCGCTGTGAATTTTTTAAGTACACCTTTTTAAAATACCTATCAGAAATTTAGTTGTTACATGTAGCTTGATTTTTAGAACTTTATTTATTCTTACCCCTAGTTGTTTTGCAATTGCTGCAAATTTTTCCTTTAAGGTCTGTGCTTCTTTTTTGGCTTCGGCTTGTAGCTCAATAATACGCCCAGGGCCTGAAAATACATAATTTCTGCCTTTGAACACTATGCATTTTGTGCAGTATAACTTCATTTTTCCCATCTCATAATGTTAAAGAGTTCAAACAATTTAGCATCTTGCGCATATTTCAAAATGTTTAAATGTTGACTTTTTTTAAAAACTGATAAATGTCAAGCATCTACAAAATTTAAACTATATTTAGCATTTGTATCACCCCCTTCTTTTCCATGATAAATTCAGTTATAAAGTTTTATTTTTTTTTAATCTTGATCTTTAATAAAAAAAAAATCAATCTCATCCATAACAAATCAGAGCCAATAACGGACACATACTCATGTCCCTGTAGTCAATAAAATTCTCTACGACGTGTAACAGGACAACCTTGTTCCCTGGCCGATGGAAATTTTCTGCGTAACCTGAAATGCATCCAAATTTGATTCTTAAATATAAAGGAAAAATACAACTAAAAGTAACAATTTGAACTATTTCAAAAATTGTTGTGTGTTCTGCAGAAAATACTGCAACCTTGTGAATCAAGCTTATAAGATGCAGTGTAGCTTATAAAAGAAAAATTACGGAGTCATTAATATATCGAAAGTCATATCCAAAGTAAACGACAGACATTACTATCAATAGCAAAACTAAATGCATATTTAAGTTTATTTCAAAAAAAAGATTTTTTTACACCCCCCCCGATGTATTAATATACGAATCCCTTGGGGAAAAGTAACTCGTATATGTACTAAAAAAGGACATGCAGAAATGTGAACTTAAGCGATGTTCAAACGATGGATGTCGAACTATGCTCGTTTATATACAATATAATAATCACAATCGAATAATTTACGTGATAAACTCTTCTTCGAATTCCCAAAGCTTAAAGGTAATGCATAAGCATCATTAAAAAATGTAACTATATTTAAAAAAAAGATCTTTGGAGCAAGATCAAGGGTATTTATTAATGACTGCCATTGATTTCTGCCTTACTTCTGACTTTAGCGTTCTACTCAAGACTGTTTACAGATGCGCAGATGTTTATGTATAACCCAAAGATTCTTAATAAAATGCACAGTATTAACTGCATGTGTGCCACATCTTTACGATCTTATGAGTAATGTTAACTACGTCTCAAAAAAAGGTTCATTACTCGTGCTATTTGTATAGCTTTAATGTACGGGTAGATTGAATTTTTTCATAGTCAAGCACTTCTACATGAGGTTGTCGACCTGTTAACCTTTCGCTATCTTTCCCATGGTCTAGTGAACATTTACCTGTAACCCCAACTACAGGTGACTTACTACATCATTCATATGCATTTAAGGCGATTTTAAAACAAACAAAAAAATTAAATTAATGTGTACTTACATTTGAAGGCGTTTTCTGCAAATTTACTATCGTCTATCGCTATAAATACTTTGGCCATGTTTGTCTTTCTCCTGTGTATATTAAAGCGAACTGCTTGGATGGCAAAATATTTTGTGTCTATTCAACTTTGCAGGGTCGCAAGTGTGGGAAAACATTCCATTACTCTTATGGCGTGCTCTAAAAAACGGACTAGCTTGGAAAATGATATTAAAATCACTATCTTTTAAAATGATATGGCCTTCAAACGTATCACAGCTAAAATTAAAATAAAAGACACAGGCAATCTATTTGGTTCAATTTTTTAATCGAAGCAGAAATGTATTCATGATAATTATATAATCGTTTACAATAATGGCATTCAGTTCAGCGTGTTTTAGAATCCTTTTTTCAATCGGAAAAATGAGAAGCCCAAGTTGGCAAATTCCCTTTTCCACATGGTGCAGCATTTGTCCACAAGATAATGATAAAAAAATGCTCAAGATTAGATACAAGATAGGACAAGGTGAAAAAGACAGACTTCAGGAACAACAAGACCAGCAGAAAGGGCTTGTTATATCGTCTATATAGACAAATTGTTTTATAATATGTGAGTTCGATCTACTTTATTTTTGCCGAATTCCTAATCTACTAGTAAATAAACTACTCAGGTATTATAAAAAAAGTCCGTACAGAGATACATTGCCGGGTCCAGCAAATGTTCTTCAAACCCCTTATCTTTACTACAGTTTACAAACATACTAACTGCTGTAAAGGAGAATGTGCTACAACATAGTTTAGAAGTAGTTTAAATTAGATGTGGATCCTCAGAAACTCTAAAGAACTTTCAGAAACACTAAAATAACAATTTTTCAAAAGTTTATTATATAGAAAAGTACACGAATTTTCTACAGTTTATTCAACCAGTCCTTGGAGAATAAATTAAAACAAGTATTTTTATATCATAGACAACTGCATCTTCAACAAAAGAGAACTTGGAATTTTTTATATGTTGTGATTGGTAAGCAACAAAACTTCTTCGTCAAAAATCACTTTGATTCGACACACAAGAACTCTGAGGGTGATATCTAAAGAATGCTGCAGAAGTTCATTGACAACATTTATGTAGTTCTCGGAGACCAAGTTTTCCAAAATACTGTTGGAATTCAGATAAAAACGCCAATTTTGCTCCTTTTCAATATTCCTACGAATCTGAATTCATTCAAAAAATTAACGTGAGAAAAAACCACTTGCCTTCAGTTCGTCATTCAGATACATCGATGACGTTCTATCAATTAACAATTACAGTTAATTTCAGCATTCTGTTGTCAACTCGATTCATCCAAATTAACTTGAAATAAAAGACTTCCCAGAGTCCGTCACATCTGTTTCTTATTTTAAAGTTTTAATATACTGACTATAGATGGAATTGGCCAAATACCAACTACACGTAGATTGTGAGACAAACAAGGTGAGCTCAGCGTTTCATTTGTCAACCTTCCTGATGTATGCAGTAATATACCATCTATTACCTGCATATGGTGTTTATTCTACCAACTTATCCCACAGTCAAAAACCTTGCTCCGATCGCGAGAACGATTAAATTCTAAACCGACGCACACTACTGAGAGATCAGTTGATGTACATGTGTAAATGGGATTTTAACATCCTGGTTTAAAATCAGCAAGTCATAAATTTTACGGTCGTTAATTTGGCCTTCGAAAATACATTTTATCACTGGGTGGCTGACTTCTTCCTCACAATTGTAAGGATCTTGTTTAAATTTCTATATTAAAATTGACTATGAAATGTATTCTACATTTGATCAATACATGTACATTGGGCTCTAGGAGGGTGTAACCGATCAACAAGGGCTGCTTACTCATCCTTGGCACCTGATTCCACAACTTGGGGTTTCTAGAAGGTCCGTGTTATGCCACGCTTATACAGATTCATATTGATTTTTTATGGCATCGATCGTAGTTCGTTATCTCTATAACCCTAGCAAATGTCCATGTATCTCCCATGTCCTCAAATGCCCCGTAGGTTTCCTATGACTAAAATGACTAGTTTGCACTAAAGAAGTACATCTGGAACAATTTTTATTCTATTATAACAGCTAAGCATCCTACAGTAAAATTATTATTATTTTTTTTTTTTTTTACATTTTACAGTTTTCAATGAAAATTATGGAGATAACGAATAGTATTCAAGATCAAAAGTCCATAAAACAATACAAAATAGGAACACAGCAAACACACACTTCCAAAACATCACAGATGGGACCAGGTGCCATGGAGGAGTGAGCATCCCCTGCTGACCGGTCACGCCCACCGTGTGCTCCTTGTCATGATCGGGAAATAACGGAAAACTCCGTTGTCAATTCAGTGTATATATAATGGACTAACTCTTAGTATGAAAAACGTCAGTCAGCATTTGGCACAGAAATTGTTCATACGTAGAGCATGCTCTTGCGTATCGAATCAACTGAGATACGTTAACTCCGTAAGTTAAAGTCACTACGTTTATCATAGAGCTTGGTTGTTAAATTACCATAAACGTCTTTTTCAAGTAAAATATTGAAATCTGAAACAGATGTGTCAGACTCTGTAGTATCTTTTATTTCATGCTCACCAGGATATATCGTATCGACATAACATGGAAATTACAATTTAATTTACAATGCGTCGTCGATACATCGAAATGTCGAAATGAAAGCCACAGCACGTGTTTTCTTCTTTTCACGCATAAGATTTTGCACAAATTTCGCTTCATATGAATACAAAAATAGGTTTGCTAATAACGGGGCGCAATTGGCGCCCATGGGAATTCCAATAGATTGTTGGAAGACCTGGTCTCTAAAAACAACATTTATATTGTCAAGCAGAAACTCAAGCATCTTTTTAATATCGACTTCAGAATACTTGTGTGTACAATCAGAATATTTTTTAACAAAATAATTTTGCAAATGGCAAGGTAAGAAAATTTACGAGTTCAATTTTTATTGAAAAAGCAGCTGTCAATGATATCAAAATGCCTGGAGTTTAATTTATCGTGGGGAATGGTTGTGTATAAAGTTGAAAAGTCCTAAGTTTTTAAACTGTTGATTTTGAGCTAAAGTTAATTCAGGTGCATGCAGTTTGTCCCCAATTGTGGCAATAATTTATAGTGAATTCTAGGGTTAGAGGAGCTAAGCAAAATTAGCAGCCAATTTAACTACTACATCATTTAAAATCCAGCTGGAACATATACTTCACAGAATTTCACAGATGAAATTTAACTTCGAAATCAAAAGATACTAAACTGCCTTTTTAAACCACGCAGTCATAGCTTCGAAAGCGCACAAAATGGTTGACTGACTTTTTTTAAAAAACTTAAATGTATATGTATTACTATATTATTCATGCTTTCCAACCCGTTTCAGGCAAAGGTTCACTCTATATAAACTTTTATTGGACTAGTAAACTTTAGATAAGAGATGATCTTAGAGCACTTTACTTTTGTACATATGTACTCGTGTATTGCTAAGTCAGGAGTTGCAAAAATAAAAATAAATGCATTGTGAATTGAATATTGCAAAATATTCATCATCAACAGTCATTTATACCATTCCGTGGAAAAGCAATTTCAACTAACATAATTTTATTAAATTAGAAGATAAACTCTAATTTTGATGCGAAATGATTTGCTCATGAAATGCATCCAATCTCTCGACCTACAGCTGAATGATTAACGAGAAATAAAGTAAAGTGTCCTTAACAGAAACGATCCTTAATTGGGCCGGATTCCTGGGTACTTTCAGTATCGATGTCTTTTGCAGGACGATCGACACAATGCAGTTGCTGTCTTCTAGATTTAAGTGTCCGGTCTAGAGCCTTTCATATAATTAATGTCCCCGGGATCCTGAGTGTAGAGAAAGCGATATGTCGGGTAGACGTACATTGTATTCATAAAACGTATAGCTCCTTATTTAAAGCACAGGGTTCATTCAAGTGTCATGTTTGTGTATGTTACTAGTGAATTTAATACTTCTGTAAATGTAATGATCTTTTGTATTTGATATATATATCGTCGGATAGAAAGAAAATAAATACTCTTAAGAAAGGACAATTCAATTCACATTTATTAAATTGTATTAGACAAAAACAAAATATCATTGTGATTGAGTAAATATATTTGATGGCGAACAATTTCTTCATACCTTAAAAAAGGTTAAAAAAAGAAAACAACGTAAAGCTCGTCCTTGACATTTAAATGCAGTTGTCTAAGAAACGAAAAAATATTGTACATTTAAATTGCATGTTTACATACACAGGGGCCTGTAACATACTGTATTTGAAATCCTTTTTTTTTGTATATATAGTGATTACGTAAAATCAAAAACAGTATGTTACCGGCCCCTGTGTTTACATACAACCCACAAAGCTTTGTCAATTGATGAAAAAATCGGATATAGATGTTAACAAGTCTGTGACATTAAATTTGAAACTTCCTTTGAAATGTTGGAATGGAATGACAGAGTTGTATAACTTCTGCAGGCTTCATAAAATTAACAAGAAATTAAGTACTTTTACAATTTAAAACTAGAACTGTCCAATAGGGACAAATACCCCCCGCTGGGTTTTTCAGAGAAGGTGCAAATTCAAAAATACTTTATGGATCTAGAGGTGTTCACAATTTACTTACAAAAATTTGCAGTGAAATATAATTGCTCATCATGTTTCTTAATGAATGAAACAAAGGTGCAACCAAATGAAACATCAATACTAATACATTGTAATTCCATTGTAACCTTATTTTTTTATTTTATTTTTTATTTCTGCATTAAAAAAATATATATTGCAATTATGTGTTATGATACTCTGCAAACTGATTATTGAAAAAAAATCCTATTATACAAAATCAACAATCTTGAAAACTTTATATCAAATTCATTTTGAAATAAAGAGCTGGTCATCCAGTAATGAAGTGCTTTGACAGACAATAAATTAACAGATTAAGAGAATAAGAGAAGAGAGATCTTTAATTCTTGTGCCCGATTCCCAGGAGACAACACATGGTTGATAATGAGATGCCTTAATGTTCAACTTCCCACACCAAACTCATTAATTTATCTTTAACTGGATGCATGTCCAGTCATTATTCCCAAGATACAAATGAAATTACAATATCTTCTGTGCAATGTAAAAACTGTTTTTAACACTTGATGACGTTTCTTTTTTTAAAGTTTTTATGAGTAGCTTTAAGCTGTAGTTCACATTTTTGTACAGATATTCTAGATTCTATTTCTCAAACCTTATACATGAGCCCAAAAAGAACAAGTCAATTAAAATAAAAAAACCTGTAAAATGCAGAAAAATGAACAAAAAGAGTTGAAAATTCCAGGTGCACACCTTCATATGGTGAATAATAAGTGTACAAATTTTCAGATTAATCCTTGCAATAATTTCTGAGAAACGGTCCGGACAAAACCACAAAATAAAAAATAAAAAACACCTGTAAAATTCAAAATAATAATCGAATCAAGTTGAAAATTCCAGGTGCACACCTTCATATGGTGAATAATATGTGTACAAATTTTCAGATCAATCCTTCGAATAGTTTCTGAGTAATGGTCCGGACAAAATCTCGTCTACAGACAGACAGACGGACATGGTGATTCCAATATACCCCCCCCCTAAACTTCGTTTGCGGGGGGTATAAAAAACCCAATTCATTGCTCCTGAATAAAATTTTGTATATAATATACGTCTACACTAAATCTAAACTAAAATATTATGATGATTTGACATTGTTTCCGTCAATATATTATGCTAGAACAACTACAACCTGTATAGTACTCTATATATCTCTAAACAATAAAACGTCCGAACAACCATTTGTTTATAACAAATCCATTAACATGTATATGAACACAAAAACTTCTGTATCTGATCTGATGTATTTCACAGCACAATATTTCAATGTTACTATGCTTGCTCATCTATTACTTCCACTCCCTCAATTTGAAGTTTTGAATTCAAAAATATAGTTTAAAAGGAAACAGTACTGTAACAGTTTTTCAGTTTTTGTGCTTGGCATATCATAGCATAAAACAAAATAAAATAAAATGATAACACTATTTTATTAAAGCAATTTATGCAAGAATTAAAAACGTGTGCATGCAAATTTCATTCTCTTTTTTTTGAAAGATAACACTAATTTTTTCAAGCATTCCAAATGCTTAGCCCATAAACAAGATACATGTATAGCACACAATTAGATTTGAACTCCTACATTTTGGTCTGGATACATAAGCTAAGAGTACAGATGATTCATTTAAATGGATTCTGATTTACTGGTTCTTGCAGATTAGAACTGGGCAGTGGGCATGATGGAGGATGAAGTCGCTGGTGCTGCCCAGTATTGTCCGCCTGATTAGGCCCATTCCACGACTTCCAGAAACTATATACGTCACCTTCTCTTTTTCAGCAATGTCCACAATGGAGTGTTCCGGTTTGTCCGATGTCTTGATTCGGATGTCGGCTTGAAACTGCAAAGATTTCTTTATTAAGCAAAGTATTCGACAAGTATGATCTGTAAATATTTACATTCACAGAATATGATATCCTATTTCTCATAAATCCGTATCCGTTTATCAATTTTTATAGAAGGGAGTATTCGCAAAATATGCATATTTTACAAATCTATTAATTTTTATCATTACTTATATTACCTAAAAGTTTATAACAACCATACATGAAGTAAAAAGAAACGAAAAATTCCTGCAAAGAGCAGAATCACATAGAGATTTGTTTATTGATAACTGAAGAATTTTAGCTGAAATGAAGTATAGACACATGCAATACCAATATGTCATGCCAAGTGAATGTACATTCAAAACACTACTTTTGATTCATTTAATTCCTAAATCTAAATATTTAGAATGATAATGTAATCTGAAAGGTCATAAGTCTTAAGGAATGAATAATTGCAAGTTTCGTTTTAGAATTATACACTTGTAGCTAAAAAAGTTATAAACCCAATGTTTGCATTGATAAACAGTATGACATTGCTTTGTCCTTAAGAAATTTTCTTTGTACACTTGGAATGTGCATCAGCCTGAATAACATAAGTAGGTCACGGGTGTAGTGAGATAAGTCAGGGCTGTAAAATCCCTCAAATAACCGTTTAACATTTTTAAAACTAAAACAATACAGGGCCACATCGTGTTTTAAAATACATGCTAAAATTAATAAAATGTTCGTAACACCCTTCAACCAATTTTTTCACTTGAAATTTCATTAATTTACTGTTTTAATTTTCAAAACGAAAAGAATTAATATTTTCCAGCAAATTACGTGATATCTTGTCCCCACTTTCACTGAAAGTTGGGGTATTAATTTGGATAGGTTTGTCCGTTCGTCTGTCCGTCACTTAGTCAGTTCGTCTCTCTTTCTATCTGTATCACTGTCGTTTCCGCGAGATATCTCGAGAAGCCTTTGAACATTTGCAATAAAATGTTATACATTAAACTGTGGCCTAAAAAGGCCCAGTTGATTTTGAGGTAAAAAGATAAAAAAAAATCATGCATTACTTAATATGTTAAACTTTCATATCTGGGCGATATCTCAAGAGGCTTTGGAGCTCTTGCAATTAGATTTATACCATAAATCCGTTTGGCCCCACCCCTCTTTAAGTGTCTCCCTGTGACCACCCCCCCCCCAATGTAGATCTGTGCATGTTCTTTTTTCCTAAAGCGGGGGATACATAATCTCTGAAAAACCTTGTTGCAAGATTAGTGTTTCGTCTCTTTTTATGAGTTATAATAAATTGCCTATTACATAAATTAGCCTTATGCTACATGAAATGTATTTAATACGGACATTCTTCAGAGTTAGTTAATCGTTAACTATACTTTACCCCTAGTCCCTGACACATGGCGGCGTATTTGTCCTTCAGGGCCTCGGCTTTTTGTTTGGCCTCCCTCTGTAGTTCCATATACCGGGCCGGACCTGTAGAGAATAACTTACTCTCTTCATGCTTGTACATATCTCATGAATTCATACAGACGTGATTAATTTTAGCAAGAGGATAAATTATACCGTACTACCGTATAGGCAGTTTTACATGTTATTAAAAAAAAAATTGTTGTTTATAAATAAAAGATACGAATTAAGTTAATATTCACATTCAAAGAATTAAGCTGAAAAGGCACACAGCTGTTAAACACTGAGCATACTAAGCATACATGAAGTTGCCATAAACTTAATGATTTAGTGTCTATATATATTTTAACACGTTTCCTTATTTGTTTGAAAAAAAGGAACCCCGTATTATACGGTTGTAATTTTATAGTGTCAAGAAAAGAAAAAAAATTATAGCGCCATAAAAGTGATTGTTTAGAATGGAGAGGCTCTGAGTCACATTACTTACTCATGTCCGTAATTCCAAGGTTCTCAATGACGTGTAACAAAATCACTTTGTTTTCAGGTTTGTGAAAGTTTTCTACATACCCTGTAAAGAAATAAAATCAACTCCTATTATTTTCATACAAATTACCTCAAATATAAATTGTTGTAAATGACTTTTCCGAGATGAATTGAAATCTTACTTAAATACGAAAACCAATATGATTTTTGAAGTCATATTCAAGATTACGTGCTAAACTTATTTTTGGAAAAAAAAATCAGATTCAAATCTCTTTGTTGGAATACCCTAAGAAATATGTAAATACTCGTATTATCAACAAATGTACGAAATCTGCAAGTTTGATGACTGGCATGATAGCGACCTAAAAATTCTGAGCTTAACGTTGCTTCAATATTTTAAAACATTCGATCTGAAGTACAGAGCTAGACACCTCGAACCCAGTATACATGTGCATACATCACTGTTTTAGTATTGGCTTTGAAAACTAAAATAACTATTCGACTACATAATGTACATGATGTATTGTAATGTTTCACATAATTAAAACAAGATGTGTTTGTAAAACACTGATGAAACAATTATGCCCCCGTATGACAGCTTATGGCGAGGATAGTGGAAACTTTTGGTAAAAGTGGACCAAACTTTATGGTAAAGATCAAAAGATCAAATTAGGTGATACCCGAAAAAAAATTTTGTCTCAAAGAATACACATGTGAGAGTCATGAACCCCACCTACTCACAATGGCCAAGGTTAAACGTTTTGCGGACAAACAAACAGACAGATGGACGGTCAGGGCAAAAATTATATGACCCCGAATCTTCAATAATGATTCGTACTCAATTCAGTACTCATATCGTACATCATTCAGATTGAGGTTAATGCACTATTTACTTATAATTGTAACGGTATTATTGAATCAAAAAACACGTGCACACTACGACCTAAATAATCTACGCACTTACTACAGGGTGCATTAACATGACCCCATATTCTGATTCTCGGGTCTTTAATATGCATGGGACGTAGCTGACTTTAAATCTACACCTTATTTACATAAAACACCGATACAAAGAGACACAGCAAGACCGAATGAGGGATACAATTTGAAATAAAACTCAGGTAGAACAAGAAAGCAAATTCAACCACCTTCGAAAGGCATCATCTATTTTAAACATCTAACGTTCCCCTATATAATAAGATATTGTAATGTGCATATATAGGGCCTAATACACATATGCGATGTGTCAAATTCTATATATATCCCTATTCAAAATATTTATCTTTTTTGTTTTTTCTACTCAGTGAATATCATGAAAGGTTAAGCAGCTGCATGAAAAATGTCATCGATTATGGTTGTGCACCATATATTACTAAATGCATAGATCTGCATATTTTTCGCTGTAGACTGAATATACTTACATTTGAAGGCGTTTTCTGCAAACTGGCTCTCATCTATAGCAATCAAAACCGTGGCCATTTTCTATAATTTAGTATAAATCCTTTTTACTAACACTAACAACGGTCAATGACTGAAATAGAGAAAATTCGGCGTGGCACTGTTTAATATGGGCGGGTAACTCTAGTTTACTTGTTTATCAACATTCCACGGCACACTATAAAACACAAACTGGCTTCATTTTTTTAAAAGTTTAATGTTCCTCTCGAGAATTTTTCACTCGCATAAAGACACCACCACTTGCCGGTAGAGGAAAATTGAATGGAACATAATTATGCAGACGAACCGCATTCAAGATCAAAAGTCTATAAAAACAATACAAAATAGGAGCAGAGGAAAAACGAACCTCCAAAACAGCAGAAGTGGGATCAGGTGCCATGGAGGAGTGAGCAATCCTTGCAGACCGGTCACACCCGTCGTATGCTCCATGTCAAGATCGAGATAATTATAGGTCTATAACGGAAAATTCCGTCGTGAAACAATTAGTATGAAAAATGTTAGTCAGCATTCAAATGGGTCAAGACTCAATCATAATTTGTATTTGTTGACAAGGTTATTGTATCGACCATACTGAGAACTTTCGAAATGATGACTTTGAACGAGACTGCTGAAATCCTTGTTTCATCAACCTGCTTGTCAATAATTTGTCTCGATTTAGAAATTGTTTACCTCGTCATTGGTCATTTGCAAAATTATTTTGTTAAAACAGATTCTGATTGCACACATAAGTACTCTGAAGTTGACATCAAGAAGATGCTTGAGTTTCTGATTGACAATATCTATGTGGTTTTTGGAGACAAGGTATTCCAACAATCTATTGGTATTCCCATGGGTACAAATTGCGCTCCGTTATTAGCAGACTTATTTTTATATTCATATGAAGCAGAATTTTTGCAAAATCTTATGAGTGAAAGGAAGAAAACACTTGCTGTGGCCTTCAACTCGACATTTAGATATCGACGACGTATTGTCAATTAATAATGATAATTTCCATTCCTACGTCGATACGATATATCCCGGTGAGCTTGAGATTAAAGATACCACAGAGTCCGACACTTCTGCTTCCTATTTGGATATTTTACTTGAAAAAGACACTAATGGTACTCTAACAACCAAGCTATATGATAAACGTGATGACTTTAACTTTTCTATCGTCAAAGCGTTTATACGGTATTCGAAGCATCAATTAATCATCTAAATCAACTCCAACATTAAATGTGAGCATGGAGCAACGTCTTTAGAATATAATCTTTCAATTTCGGTCTTATAAAGTGATAAAGAAGCTCTACAGTTTTTCCGGTGACAAGTTAAATAATTTGCAGTAAACTGACGAAAACCACGTGTCGCCATTGAATCATAAACACGTAGTAGAGTGTCATGCTTTGGGACACTTTCAATTGATTGGAGCACGGGTGTGCAGAGACATTGTCAATGTTAAAAATTGCCTTCCATATAAGGTAGTGATCTCCACCTGTTCAATGGCATTGGGTGGCACTGTAGCTCGACTCCGACCTGTCCTTTGGATGAGACCGAATATACGAGGTCCCGTGTCGCAGTAGATGCTGGCACGTAAAAGATTAATTCCTACAGTACTGCTCAATGACCCTCATTGCCGAGGTCAAAATTGCAGCTCTCCATCGACTAATGATTGCGTACGAAAGAATTTTTTTAGAAAGATCTTTAACAAAAAGCAAACAAACTTTAACATTTCATTTTTCTGTTACCTGCTGAATAATGAAGCCACGCCCTCCAGGGTAGCAACAGTCAACAATGCCTGACGATTGGTGGTATTTAAAGAAATGTTAAATTTATGCTCACAAGGTTCAGCAGTCTGTAATATGTAAAATGTATAAAACATTCAGTATCATATGATAAATATTACATGTATTTATATAATGTTGAAGGTAACATGCAGAGTGAAGGTTTACCCGATTGTACACCCATACATTTGGAACGATAAGCAAACGATATGTAAGTATTAATATCGATCCATTACATATTAAGCTGTGAATTTCTTGAAATACATTAGTTTAACGAAAATTTTATTACATTTTCTGTCACGGATAACAAAATGACGGTAAGTCCGAGATTGCAAAATGATAGAAAAAAATATTTCATGCAATAAATTTCATTCTTCTAGACCAACCTTTTTATTGTCAACGTTCTTGACATATGTATATATCTTTTCATATTGTTAAACTAATGGCAAATGGCCGGGCGATATGCAATTAATTTAATGACGCTTTCGCCAGTGTTTACTAGAGCGGGGAAAGTGTTGATGGGCGGTAACCGTGATCTTGTGTATGGTGGAGTGTTAGGGACAAAATGTACACTGCCTAGTTTCTAACAAGAAATGAAGACACCCTAATAAATGTACATTCAAAAGGTTCAAACATCAAGTATAAGAAAATTTACTTTCATTTATAAAAATGCGTTATGACCTTTAATAATTTTTGACAGAACCAATGGATTTGTATGACGTCATCGTAGTTGGGGCTGGTATTGAGGGCTCCTCGACAGCCTACCATTTGGTAAAACATGGGAAGAAAACGCTGTTGTTAGAACAGGTTAATATGAAAAATCTGATTTTGACATTCTGTTTATTTAAGAGGGGGCTTTAAAATGAAAATATATGTTAACTTTGCAAAAGTAAAATTAATGCTCTTGAAATGATTCGCAATAAAACGACCCTGTGTTTCGTAATACCTTAATATTTGTGTCTTTGAGTTTCCACTGCCTCACTCGCGTGGGAGTTCCCACGGCCAGAGCAGGATCACTAGAAAAGCCTACGGGGAGATGGAACATTACACTTTGATGATGAAAGAGGCGTATCCTCTATGGGAAACTCTAGAGAAGGAGTCAGGACGAAAGATCTTCAAGTAAGCTGAAGCATTCCGGAAGTTACAATTTAATCTTTAAGTAAGTTGGGACAACTAAGATTTGAAAGACGTTACATGAAGTTACACTGCTTCTTTGATAATCTTTCAAAGAAGTTGCAGCTTTTGTCTTGAATAGGAAAACGGGGATGTTGACAATGGGGTCAGCATACGACAGGTTTACCATGGGAACGATCCGATGTCTGCAACGTCATGATATCCCACACACCGTACTGGACTACAATCAAATGAAGAAAACATATCCTATGGTCGAATTTCCGAAAGATTTTACGTTTGTAGTCGATAAGAGTGGGGGCATCTTAATGGCAGACAAGGCTATAATGGCATATCACGTATGTTAAAGATTTTTTTAATCGGCTCTTTATAAAGCGAATATTACTTTCTTGAATAAAAATGTAATACAATTTTTGTTAAGTATTTTCATTTATTCTGTTCCGATATCAATTTATTTTTATCTTTATAACACCCTATTAAAAATACTGAGGCTATCACCTAGAGCAGTGATATTATGTCATTGAATAATTTCTTCTTGGTATCACAGGAAATGTTCCGTCGTTACGGCGGGACAATCCGAGATGGTGAGGAGGTGCTAGAGGTCATCCCGGGAGACAGGGTAGAGTTAAGGACCGCTACCAATAGATACAGGGCAGGATCGGTAGTCCTGGCAGTAGGAGCATGGGCAACAAAACTGTTACCCAAACTTCAAGTTCACCTGCCAATAAAGGTAAAATAAAGCATTATTCAGTGCAGTCTCATTCAGTCTCACTTGCTAGTACTTTCACCAAATTTCAACTGCTTGTGAGGACATCATTTAATATTTTGAACAACGTAGGTTTGAAGATAAAGATACTATATTGTGCTAAAAAAATTAATGTTTCTTCTACATTATGTATCTTTATAAAAATTATTATTAATAAAGAAATTCCTATATTGCTGATTATTTTCATGAAATTGAACACAGACAAAGTCGCAATAAAAATTTTAAGTATTTTGAATGAATCAAAATAAGCAATATCTAAATTTCCTAGTACGTCCTGTACATGTATGTTGAAGGTCATGAGGATAAATGTACTGTATTGGAAAGAGAAAGTCAGTGGTAGATACGGTCCTGACAAGTTCCCTGTGTTTCTACAAGAGAATGCTTATAATGGTTTCACAGTTTACGGTCTGCCTAGTGAAGAATACCCAGGACTTGTCAAGGTAAGAAGGGCATTGACAGGTTTGGATAAAAAATGTGACAAATACAATTATAAGCGTAGTATAATGATGATTTTATTGTATAGACTGTTAAAGGGGAGAACTGAATAGAATAACTTTACACTCTATTTTTACAAACAGCAAAATGTTTAACAATAAAAGAAACAGGAAATATACTTTGTATGATATTTCAGAGACATTTTTTCTGTTGAAGTAATGTTCTCTTTGGGTTCGCAACGAATGTTCGATATCAAAAGTTAAAAAAAAAAATCAATGGATTCTACGCATTTCGCACTGTGTAGATATGCTTTATTTCGTCGTTATGAACTATCTACTAGATTTGCCTCCATTGTGGACCGGAAGTAGATCCTGACACACGTGACAAGGCCGATGACACTTGGGTGATTAATACGATGAAGAAATACATATCAAAACATTTCCCGGACCTAGAACCAGAGCCAGCCATATCTGAAACATGCATGTATACGGTAAACGGCTTATTAGTCTGAAAAAGTTTTAGGGTAATGCAGATATAGAGACCTATATCATTTCGTGATTTGAAATCTTAATTGCATTAAGTGTATTTACTTTAAATATGTTTCAATTTTTGACGTCATAAAATTCAAATTTCAGTGGTCTGAAGATGAAAATTTCATCCTGGATCACCATCCTGCCTGGAGAAACATTGTTATCGGTGCTGGATTCTCGGGTATAAGTCTTTTGTTCATTAAATAAATATTCAGATTTTTTTAAACAAAAGAAAAACAATATTTAGGAAATCAATGTTAGACGATATCTGTTGGATTTTATTTGGTTTTAGGTCATGGATTTAAGTTGGCTCCAGTAGTGGGAAAAGTTCTGGCCGAGTTAGCCACAAATAAACCACCGTCATACGACATGTCGCCATTTAAAGCTCAACGATTTCGTCACAATGCTAAATTATAATTTCTTCCATGTAATGTAATCTGAAGAAATAGATATCATTGTTAAGCCATTAATTGATGCTTTTAAAATTATGATCATGGTAATTTCAATTACAATTATGTATACGTACTATTGTGTATGACTTCTTTTTTTTTCTGTTGCAAGAAAACATTCATGATTGATATCAAATGTTAACTGAAAATAAATAAATAATTTTTGGATAACTTTGCATATGTTTGATTGTTTATTTTACGATTTGTAGCCTTATTTGTTTACAGAGGTTGTAAGTAATCCAACAGTCATTTTTACTCAGCAAGGTAAGTATCGTATTTTTATTTTTATTTTTCGGTGGTCTGATCCCACTTGGATGTAGGGTTTGAAAATATTTAATTTTACTTTATGTTAAACTTTTACACGCAGATGTAAATATAAACAAATGAACATGTAAATATATAACAAAAAGTAGGGAAGCTAACACAAACACTGGGAAAGGTTTAGAGAGAAAACATTTAGAACTAATTAAAAGAAGAAAAGATTTTATTAAAATTTTTATTATCTCTTATTGAACTTTGAATGAAAAACAAACATAACCTTTTTACCGAGGCACCTGACGTTACTCATTTTCTTTTAATAAAAAAAAATATTAGGTATGTGAATATTTTTTTATTTAAAGAAAAATAAGTAACGTCAGGTGCCTGTGCCTTTTTAGTTTGTATCTGTACATCTAGTAATTTTCGTGATTTTTTTGTCTCTTTACCTCTTCTACCTTTTCAGTGAGCGTGTGTTGCTTCCTTCTTTTGAGTAGAAAAGATAAAATAAAACTGCTTAGAGACCAACTCATATGACGTAGATTGTAGTTCTCTCTCTTTGAACGATTTTGTTTTTCGATGTTTTTCCTGTATTAAACAGAAGATATATATGGAGATCACAAACAGTATTCAAGCGCAAAAATTCATAAAACAATACAAAATAGGAGTAGAGCAAACACGGGTCTCTAAAACATCAGAGACGGGATCAGGTGCCATGGAGGAGTGAGCATCCCGACCGGTCAAAGCTGCCGTGTGCTCCCTGTCATGATCGGGAAATAAAGGGAAAATCCGTCGTCAATTAAGTGTGTAAATAATGGACTACATATAACACTTGGTATGAAAAACGTCAATCAGCATTTGACTCGATGATGAACTGCATTTGCTAACAAGGTCATTAAATCGACCATTGAACTTTAAAAATGATGGCTTTAAACGAGACTGATGATATTTTTGTCACATCAACTTGTTTGTCAATAATTTAATTTAAGAAATTGTACATACGTAGTGCATGCTCTTGCGTATCAAATCAACTGAGAGATATAAACTACATACGCAGGTGATGAATATATATTGCCACATAAGTAAGGGAGTATATTTCGTTTATTTCCCCTTTCGACGGGAGCCAAGGTAATCGTAAAGATTTTTATTGGAAAGTGCTTTTTAAAAAAAATATTTCGTTTACAAGATACGCCTAAAAATTGTTTTCAAACACTTCTCCCCCGCTTACACAAAATATGAGTCAAGAAGAGTTTTCACTATGACACAATGAGGTGCATGATTAACGATGACACGATGAGGTGATTTAGCTGCGAAAGTGTACAATTAACATGATTAAGTTGACGAAAGAGCCAAGTTTCGATGGCGAAATAAAAGGAAGGTTTATTATACGATTTATGGGATACATCATGTCCACAAATGAATGGAAATAAAATGTAAAAAAAAAAACCGTCTTCGATATATCGACAATGTAAATGTAGAGTTAAAAGCTACACCAAGGGTTTTCTTTTCATATTTTGTCGCCCGCGAGGCGCAGTGGTTATAGAGCATGCTTTAAACTCGCGAAGTAAGTAGTGGATCCTTACGTCGCGGGTTCGAATGCCATCCGGGACGTGGAGGCCGGTCCTTCGGATGGGACCGTATAACTCAAAGTCCCGTGTCGCAGTAGAAAAAGATCCAACCCTGCTCAATGGCCCTGAGTGCAGAGTAAAGGACAAAATACGCAGCTCTCCAATAGCAAGTGGTGGCGCCTCCATGTGAGTGAAAAAAATCTCGGGAGAGACGTTAAATAATATACAATCAATCTTTTCATATTTGAAGTGAAATTAATTTTTTTTAAATAAATTTTTAGTCTCAAATTATCTTCTAATATCCAACTGAAAACACTTTTGATAAAATTAGGACGATAGTGCAGACCATACATACAATTTATATTCACAAACATGTATATGGTCTGTTCTTAGTGTTTCCTTCTAAATTAAGATATTACTAAAATTGTGCAGACCGTTTATATTTACATTTCCCATCATCTCTCCTACACTGTAAATCAGAATTTTGTTTGATCAAATATTGTCGTTAAGATCGTGCAAGATTTAAATTCAAGTTGCATTTTAAGGTACCCCGATCCCCAGGTCCTGAAAACAGGTATTGACTAATTGAAAATTCTCACAAATATGTCTCTGAATTCATAAAGTATTTTTACCCACGATAATTCTTCAAAAGTTATCTTTAAAGTTAATCGTATTATATACGGGAATAAGTGAATTTCAAATAAATTTTCAGAAAATGCAAATAAAACACCTATAATGCATCTTCCCATTCCATACATACAAGGTACTTAAGTTTCTTCTACTTACCTCGATCATTTTACAATGCAGAGTGAGTTAAAATTTTCCTATCATTGCAAAACACCATAATTCACTTCAAATTTCATATCATATTAATAAAATATGGTATCTACGCTTAGATTAAAAGAACCTCAATTTCTTTAAATAAATAATTTCAACATACTTTTAGAGGGTAAAAATGTCAACTTTTTATAGGACCTTTCTGCAGGTCTGGGCGGCCTCCGTTTTAGGAGGATAGCTAGATTCAATATGGCAGCCAAATTTTTTACCATATATGGAAATCGCAATGCAATGTCGGATAGTTTATCTTCTGATTTCAGAGGATAACACTGGTAATTTTCAAACGCCTCGTGCCTACCTTTAATCAAAAAGTGCAAGCACCAGAGTGCAATTATTTAAAAGATCAAACATTAAACTATCGATTGTATGTGGCGATTTGAGATTCTATGTCTAGAATTTTTACAATACGCTTTCAAAGTTGGCACTTCTTGTGCTTCATTTCTACTTAATGTTTCTTGTTATTTTGTTTAATTTTTATATTTTTCCCTATCAGGTCAATTAAAAAGGCACTTATTAATGCTCAAACAATACATAAATAACATTACTTTCATATTTTCTTTTAATTAAAAATTTGAGTAAAGGGAAACACAAAAGAAAACGTACTGTAAAGACAAAATACACTCGGCCTGATAATTTAAGCAAAGATGAAATAAATATAATTTAGAGAAATCAAGAAAAAAAACCCACTTTTTTGCTATGCAGCATCCAAACTTCCGCTAGAGTTCCTAGATGAGGCCTCGACGGGGAGTATACATCCGCAGTATATATATATTTCCACGGACAACGTAAGTTTCAGTCAGATTAGTTTTGATGTCAACAACGGATAGACAGTCTTAACTGATACGGAGGACGGTCTAACCTTGCTGTAGATGGAGATTGATCCCAATTTATTTCAGGGGTCTTAATATTTCAGTTTAATTAGATACACGTTCAGGCGATACAGACAGTTCTTTACTTTAATGTGTACGAACTTTTGATAAATTGAATCAGATATGTTTTTTGACCGTGCTGTATTTTAGATACAGAATAGTTGGCTTATTTAACAGTATAGAAGACTAATACAGAAACGGAAAGTAGCTCCGACCACTGTAGTCCCGTGCAGAGGAGCAAACTTCAAAGAAAAACATCTCTCATATCGTGTCATTAAATGAAATGATAATGAAACTGAAATTTTCAAAAAAAAAAAATTTTAACTTTTATACTGTAAACACATTATTATGGTACCACAAAATGAGCTCGGCTATAATTAATTTTCAGACAGGAAAGGTTGAAAAATCAGCGTACGGTACATATACCGAGAAATGCAAGAGTTGCTGTTATTTGTTTGGTTTAGACTGCATTTGGTTTTGAAAAGTCCGGTAGGTGGCGACACCTCTATCCTCTGTTTCTAGAGGATAAAATATATCCTCCAAAAACAGAGGCCGCCTAGACCTGTTCTGAGAACTTCAGAGAACCTTGAAGCACACTGAGAGTGATAAAATGAAAATTGTTGCATGGAAATATTCAATTTTCAAACTTCGTTTTAAAGCTTTTTGAATTAATTTATAGATTTAAGAGTTATCTATCCTGACTCTAAATACACATTATCAAAGTGAAAATAAAAGAAATTTGATGTTTTGCTTTATGTAAGTCAGTAACAGGTATGTGGTCCATCAAATAAGATATACATAAATCATTTTCCTACAAAAGGGTCCTTGATTATAATCCAGGAAGATGTTCTCGTAATTTAATTTCAATGAAATTTGACAGAAAATGACATCAAATAACTTAGGGTGAGTTCACCATGCATCGGACACATACCTTGCTTCGGACAACTTTAGGCAATAAACTCTCTTTCAACTTAAGAGTTCTGTGTATTTATTTGTTTCTGTCATAAAGACGAAGATTTAAATTTTTTAATGATACCGATTGTGTTTATCATGTTGTGATAAAAATACCCCGCAAATGGCCTTGAAGTTACGTCATATTTTACATCATCAAAGGGGAGTAACCCGAAATTTATGATTTTGCAATTTTTAGAGTTATCGTTCTTTTAAATTCGACTTCCACGGAACGAGTCGGACTTTGGTGAATTTTGTCAGGGATTGGTAATTTTACATAAATTATCATTAAATTTCACTTCATTGTTTTTTTAATTCTTATTAGAGCTGGTTTTTACTAGTATGCTATTTTCACCGTACATCGGACACAAATTAACCATGCATCGGACACTTTTCGATGCAAAGGTAAGCACTACCATTTTCATACAGAACCCAACTGACAGCTGTTTTTTGCGGAAAAAGAAAATAAAATCTCTGTATTTTCAGTCAAAATACAAGTTATCGATATATGACGTCTGGAATTTTACTCAATTTATTTCTACAAACCAGAGTATGATAAATCATGAGAAAAAAGGCGCGAATTACGGCATTATAAGCATTTTAAAGCATTTCTAAGGCAAAGTGAGGTCTCGAGAATCGTTCTACATTTGTGCAATAATATCGTCGATTAAATTAAAGTTGAGGGTTATTTCTGAGATAAAAGATGAAAATATATCCATATCAAGGATTTTAAAGCACTCTGATAAAGGTATGATATTTTTCCGGTCTCCATACCGTATGTCCGATGCATGGTGAACAATGTCCGATCCAGTTAATATAAAATTGAATGACGCATATTCCAAAAATTACTTAAAAAGAGACACTCAAGGGCCACGACAATATGTAAATTAAAAAAGGGATGACGTCAAAGTGACGTTTTAATGGCGATCTCATGTTCAAATAAAAATTAATGATTGGTATCTGACTGAAAGATCTTAATCATGAAAAATGCAATATTGGATTTTATAATTTTTGTTTTTGATTGTTGTTTAACGTGAAATGAAATATAGGAGATAACGAACAGTATAAAAGCTCAAAGGTCCCTAAAACAATATGGAGTTTGAGCAAACTATTTTACTTATATGGAAACGCAACAACTTGCTGGTGGAGAGCTGCAAATTGTGACATATATTCGGCATTCATAGATGTTGAGCAGTGAGAGCTTGTAAATACCAACATTTACTGCGACACAGGAACTCGGGTTATAAGGTCTAATCCGAAGGACCAGTTTCCACTTCTCACAATAGGATTCAAACCCGCGACAAAAGAATCAACTTCTTACTCTGGATTCTTGAGTCGTCGCTCTTCTCACTGCACGACACGTACGACAAATAATTTTATACAAATTGTTTAAATCTTTATCATTTAATTCATTGGTTGCTACAATCATTTGAATGAGACATATAAATATAATTTACAGTATTCAAGCTCAAAAGTCCAAAACGAGACTGCTGATATTCTCGTTTCATCAATTTACCCTTCAATAACTTACCTTGTAAAGGCTTACTAAGTTGAACAATTGAAAAGACAAAGTCTTCATGTGTATCAGAAAGCTTGGTTGTTAGATTTTCATTCACGTTTTTTATTTTCAAGTAAAATATCCAAATATGAACTTGATGTGTTAGACACTGTGGAATCTTTTATAACTACAAATTCACCGGGAGATATCACATCAACATAAGAATGGAAATAACCATTGTCGAGTTGAAGGCCACAACAAGTGTTTTTCACGTGTACGATTTTAAAAAATTTGTGCTTCACATGAAAACAAAACTAGGTCTACTAATAAGGGGGCTCATAGGTATCCATGGGAATTCTAAAGATTTTTTTAAGACCTGGCCTCAAAAACAACATATATGTTGTCAATTCAAAACTTAAGCATCTTTTTAATATCAACTTCAGAGTACTTGTGTGTACAATCAGACTGTTTTCGTTATTAACGAAATAATTTTGAAAATGATCAATGACAATGTAAGTAAATTTACGAGTTCCATCCTTATTGTAAGTGCAGCTGTCAATAATATCAACAACAAAAAAAGACTGGGCTTTAATTTATGGTTGGGATTGGTTGTATATAAAGTTGAGAATTTGTAAATTCTTTTATATTTTATATTTTTGATTTTCAAATTGGTAAAATTCTGTGAATTTCAATTTTCAAATAGGTGCAGTACTCATTTTCTCTTTTACTATTGTTTATATCTAAGTGAGGAGTATGGAAAAAGGCTTGATAGAACATTGACTGGATCCTACTATGTATCTTTGTAAGGATTTAATGAAGTCTTGGAATCCAGAAAAGAATGGCAATACAAATTCATACTGGTTGTTGGAAATATTAAAACTATGCAAAACTAATACTGTGAAATCACAAATTTTCGTTGGGGTTTAATTTTTGTTGTTTTCGAGGTATGGTGAGACCCACGAGTTCATGTCAACCACGAAATGTAAAAATGTTGCTTACATAAGTACTAATTAATTCTTGATCAACGAATTCAAATCTCTACGAGATTTTCCTCAAACCACGAAAATTTGTCCCCACAAAAATATGTGATTTTACAGTATATGATTTTGAAGAATTTTTCCCTTAGAATTATAAGTACATTTATGAGTTGGAAATTCACTAGACAATAGAATTAACTCACAGGTCCTCTATCATTCAATTTGAAAAATGAGCCTTACAAAGACATTTTTGATTCATTACAAGGGACCACTACATACTACAGTTTGAAATCGTGTATTCCTTATCGAATTCGTTATCAGTTCTAAATTACTAAACACAGAATCAAAGCTGATTTTCATTTTGCCCCTCAATTGCCTAATTATTAGTGAGAGACTTTAATATACATCTGATACATTTTATCAATTCTGATGTCTTTTTTCAAGTTTGACCAATCGTCTGGCGTAATATTTCAAAGAATACACAAGTTCCCCAAATAATAGTTAATTTATATAACTCTATAGAATACGAACATGTATTATAGTATCGATGTCAGACTTAAATATGACAGAAAATTTACAAGGATTGATATTTTAGCATGTCACAGAGATATTGCAATTTTGGTAACCGTAACACTTAGTTTTAGAAAAATGAACAAAGAAAAAAATCCTTAGTGTTTTTGTAGTCACCGTTTAAAAAAAGATTAAGTTTAATCAATTTTTAAATGGAAGCATTTATTATTGGCTGACACGAAAAAAAGTTGAAATGAAACATAATTAAGATAATTTGTGCTCATTTAAACAATAAAATGCTTTCTTTGTTTGTTGTTACTGGAATGAACGGAAGCAGCTGTTGCAGAAAAAATACATAACCCGCGTGAGCGGGTTATGTAAATTTTTTCTGCAATAGCTGCGACCGTTCATTCCAGTAACAACAAACAAAGAAAGCATTATATTGTTTATATTTATATTTATATCTGTTTAAATAATCAATTAAAGTAGGATTAAAAAGATTAATTATTGTATTAATGAACGTCTTTATACGTTTCATTGATGGAACAGCCACTGATTAAGAAATCTGTACAGGCGACCTGCCTACTGATGTTTATGCAGTGATGAACGCAATGGGGTTTCTTAAGAAATAAAGGAGAACATATTCAGTGGATGTAAATATTATGTATTCACCGTGAAATCTTTTTAATTCGGGAGAGTAAATGTTTGCGGAAGCCAATACATTACTAGTTCTTTAAAATGTAATTTCGAGGAATATTCATACATATACGAACAGAAGATTAGATTATTGTTTAAGAAAATGTATTTTGGAAAGGGTGGTCCAAATATCTACAAATGATAATCCTTCATTAATGAATTTTCTAATGTAAAATCCTTAATGAGAAAAAGAAATGATAGAGGAAAATAACTATTAATCTTAAAACAAATTTTCAAAATGAAATCGAATGAACTTATAACTTTACATTCAAAATAAACGGTAGTTATTTGACAACTTGATATTGTACTCAACATGTCTATGACAAAATATAGTCCAAAACTTTTTTATCGAAAGGGTGTATTGAGTGCATAACCGTTCAATGATAAAAATAACTATTTTGATCAGAATAAAACACCATTTTTTTCCCGGAGGATGGTATTTTTAATGAAGTGCGAACAACTTTTAATTTCTACATTAAAATGTATTTTGCAAATATTCGCCCTGAAGAGTTTTCATTACATGTACCTTCAATGTTCCAAAGATCTTTTTCAAAAAAATGTTTCAACTTGTACTCAGAAGCAGTTTTATTTCTTGACATATTTCCATACACAATTTCTTTTTTTTTTTTATTAAACAAGTCAATGTAATGGTCTTTTTCTAAGTATAACAAAGTAAGAATTATACAACAAATTAGAGTCATGTACATATGATATATATGCTTCTGGTTATTGTGAAGATTTTTCTATTAATCGTTAAATTTTATCAATATAAAGAAAAAACTCCAGTCTTTTAATGTGTCGTATCATTTTAGCGGATATTGCAAACTGAATATTTGCGTGCTTATTTCTATGCATTTAGAGGAAAATATTCGATCAAGAAAAACAATTCTCTGTCAGATACAGGCACAGGACAGTCACGACATCGAGATACAACGATTTCCATATTCATACAACATCCAGTCATTATACAATACTTTGTTCACATATAGAATCGTAACAGAGTATTTAAAGTGTCCAAAACCCCTACGTCTATGGTAACATAATTGCTAAAAAAACTTTTTAAATCTATGTATGATTTTTTTTGTGATATAAGTTTATTATCTACACTTTTTGCTTAGTAAAGAAATAAAGTCAACACAATGAAACTTAAATAAATATTTTCGAAAAAAATGTCCACACCCATCAAACTTGTTTTGAGTAGGTAATACAATGCACATGAATCGAAATAAAATATCAACATATTTTTTAAACACAAAATGTTTTAGTACATTGATATATCTGTTCAATCTTACATGTATCACATGACTGCGCAAGGCTCATGGTGCGCATCCTGAAGGTGAGTGATGCTTTCGTACAATGTTAAGGACTTATTGTCAATCTATTTATCTTTGTGTCTACAAACTAGAACTGGGCAATGGGCATGGTGGACGACAAAATCACTGACGCTGCCCATAATTGTCCTCCGGAACTTGCCCATTCCTCTAGTTCCTGTGACAACAAAGGTTGCGTTTTCTTTTTGGGCAATGTCTACAATAGCGTGCCCCGGCTTGTCAGCGTTCTCTACCCTGAATTCTGCCTCAATCTATCAAGAAAGCACAGGAGAGAATTTACAATTTTACCATTACTCATATACTGAATGCAGCAACCATATTTTTTAAAAGCCTCTCTCTCTCTCTCTGTATGATCATATTAAAATTTGGTATACATGTACAAACAAAACGCCTGTTGTCAGGAGCTCCCTTTACCTCTATCCCAACATAAAATTTACCCCAAGCTACGGAAATCAAGTGTCGTTAAGTAAACATTACAATACGAATTAATTATATCAATACATTAATAACAATAAAACAATATTTTTACCCCAAGTTTGCTGGCTTTGTCTATGAATTTTTGTTTGAGTTCCCCTGTTTTCCCGTCTGTTTCTCGCTGTAGTTCCATAACCCTACCGGGACCTGTAAATACAAAAACGACGTCAATGGGTCTCCAAAGACATCAAAACATAAAATAGAAATCAAAGATCGTTAATGAAATTTTTTTTTCTATGGGTTTTCAAAGACATTAAAATTTATAATTGGATTCAAAAAGTGTTGATGAAATAGTCTATAAACTTTTGAGACCGAATAATTTATTAATAAATCTATACGGTTCTCTATACAATTCATCTCTTAGTTAACAAATTTTTCTATTGAATTCTGGTTTGTCCTCGAAGTGACGAGACCATTTTGATTATAAGTTAACTTAGATGTTGTTTCATCTAAGCACTCCATCAATTAGTTTTGTTTACATCAGCTAGCACTTGCATTATTAGATGAAAAATGACAAAATTCAAAGAAAATATTACATCGCTGAGGTATAATATAATCAATATTTATGTGTGCTCTCGGTGCACTGAGACATTTTCATCATATTTTGACAGAGATGCTATTTTATCTAATCGTTTCATCAATCAGGCTGTGATTACATCGTTAACACTTGTAATATTTAGATGAAATATTTCGGATCCAGACGAAACAGCGCTGAAGTTTTCAATCAATCATCCCTATAGCTATGGATACTGCTCAACATGTATCGCTGGACCCCATTATCTCTGATAAATCAGACTTACAATAATTGAGCAAATATAATTATTTTATTTATAAAGGGTCGCCGTCAAAGAGTGATGCAATAATCACCAGTGATTTTGGAAAACGATATTTTGTGCTTTATTGACCAACGCGGTCGATCCTCACGAACCATTTTCCAGACCATCAACTGATTTCTTTTTTTGGTCTCCAAGAGTTTAGAAAAAGTAAACAATCTTCTGGAAAAGACTATTGATTTTGGCTGCCATATTTCCCAGAGGAGATCTAGTGGACACAAAAAATCGGGAATCAATCGCCAGGAATGCAGTGACGGAGAGAACTCTATAAATTCTATTTGCCATCCGAGTCCTTAAAATTATTATATTATGTTGTCTATTCTGCTGAGATGGAAATCCGATTTCTATTACTCCACAGAACATTAAAAGCACTTCCTCATTTCCATAGATATGAGTTTGACCTCACTTATACTTCTGTTTAGTTATAAAAAAGGAGTAATAAAAATGAAAAATAAAATCCAGTTTTTTGAAATAGGACTTTAAATATACTAAGGAGTAGAGGAAAGAAGTTCAAAGAATTCTTGTAGATTTACTATAATAAATAACTACATTTAAAAGATTCTCATTCCTGTTCCCCCTTTGCACTCTCGTTTAAAGTAATCATAATGATTTCGAAAATTCTATTGTCGATACCTTGTCAGCAAATACAATTTATCATTGATTCAAATGCCAACCGACTTTTTCCAAACTGTAAGGCCATTGTTTACAGTGAATTGTCAAAAGATTTTTCCGACAAAGACAAGAACCACACGGCGGATGTGACCTTTAGGCAGGGGATGCCCACTCATCCATGGTACCTGATCCAACCTCTGATGTCTTAGAGGTCCGTGTTTGTTTCTGTTCAAAAATAGTTTAATGCACTTGAAAGCTTTGACCCTGTTCGTTATTTTGATATATTTAACATTAAAGGAGATATACATGTACTTGCTAATCACAACAGATGCACTTAGTTTGTATTCAGAATTTAAGGAGCAGAGATTTCAACAAGAATCATGCATTTTCATTATATGAAAAAGAGCTCAACCCTTACACTAGAACCTTTTACAACTGTGATGGTGAATTTCAGAAATTAAGATTTTCTAAACACTAATACTTATACCAACAGTTGAAGTGCCTGATGTCCAGGAAAGTTTGGTTTAATTTTGATGAATAAAACTCAAAGTCTCTGTCCTCCGTGAGGGGACAGGGATTGTTAAAACAGCCTTTTATTTGCTTTTCTTCAACTAAAAATGCTACTTGCTAAGATTGATTGAAACTGGAACAGCAATTCCAAAGAAGAAAATGAAAATATTGAATTTCAAACGTACGATGATTTACAAATGACGAAAACAGTGGCGTAACAGATCACCCGATTCCATGGAATAAGTTTTGACCTAGTTTTGACCTAGTAATAAAAAACGAGTAAACATCAGTTTATCAAAGGTGTATATGCGCTGCAAGTGCAAGTGATTAATTATAGTTACTGTACAGCTTCCCGCGTTATTGTAGATAACGTACTGTAGGTAAGGTGATAAAGTCCGAAATGCTTGCTGGATGTATGAGCTTACATTTGTAGTTATTGTTTGGAATACCAGTATGTTACCGTTGCAATATTTTTTTTTATATCCATGAACCATATAATGCGATCATAGTACTTAGATATATTACACGGTTTTTTGTTAAGCTTTCAGCGATACAAAATATACTTATTTAATTAAGTAAGGTATTTTGCCTAAATTTCATCCACCTATTTGCCCGACTTATATTTATAAAAACCTAAAAAATATTGTTTTTTTTGGCATTTTTCTGTGAAATTTTGTCTTAAATTGTTCTAAATTTTTAAACTTACAATATTTACAGTTATTACAGTTAAAAATTTCCATTGTGAATAACCAAAAGTCATGATTTAAAAAATAAGTGCAAAAGATACCAATCATGATCATAATGGAAAAGACACATTCCTCAGATTCTCTGAGTCTAGGGGCATGAATTTCACATTCATGTGCGCATTTATACAATAGTGATATCTTACTGGGGAAAATTGATACATGGAAATGAGAATAAGATCTGTAGAATTATTTATTTACATCTTTATAATAAATACACTAAAAATGGGATAAGTAATCCATGGATATCTTTCATACAGAATATTCTTAATACAACGGGGCTCTGTAATATTTGGACTAATCAAAATTTTCATAGTGTTGAATGGATTGCAACCACAATAAACCACAAGCTCAAAGACCAGTTTTTACAGAAATGATATAGTGATATGAATAATTCCAGTAAAGGTATGACATAGAATTTTTAAAACAAAGTTTGAATGTGAAAAATATTTAACTAATTTACCAAGAAAATTTAGAAAATATTTTTTCAAAATTCAGAACAAGTAACCATCGTCTTCCAATAGAGATGGGTAGATGGAATAATATTGAAAGAAATGAAAGAGTGTGCAATTTATGTAATAATAATCAGATAGGAGACGAATTCCATTATTTACTGGAATGTAATGCATTAAATAGTACCCGAAAAGATTTTTTGTTGCAGAAATACTTTGTACATCCAAATATAATAAAATTTTGTAACTTGATGACAAGTACAGATCCATCATTTTTACGACAATTGTGTATATTTGTTACAAACATTTTTGACTCTGTTTGTCCTCCTGTAACTTCTGTTCGTCCATAATTATTGTAAATATGTATGTACCTCTTCTACCATGTATATGGTTTCTTGAGAGAATAAATGAAAATGAAAAAAAAAATGGAAAAAACAAAGCTCACCATTACCATGCATTTAATTTCTCTGGTAAATGCTTAGAAGGAGGAGATTGGTAAGGAAACAGTGCAGTGTTCACTGTATAATTAATAATACAAGTGCTTTCTATCTGAAGAGTCACAAGTCACGAGTAATTATATGGGTATTTTAACGCAGAAAGGATAGGAGACGGGACCATTGAGGCTTAATGCAAAATGTGGAGGATGGACACTCCGAAAATGCAAGCGGCGGAGCCTTTTGTTTCAAAGAAAAAACTTCAGAATCTTGTTGCAAGTTTTACAGATTTACCCATTAGATTGATTGATTGTCTCAATTTCTAATCCTCTGAAAGAACTTATTAGAGTGTCAAACGGAAATATGATTCCTTTGAAGATGATTGAAATTTTTTTTTTAAAACTGGAACACAATTTTGAGTGGACATTTGACATTTTTCTTTTGAAATATATGTTATAATGAGAAAAAAAAAACAGAATACAATAAACATTTTTTACGCATGTTCAAATATCGAAGAGAGAAACAGTATTGCATTTGCTTTAATTCTTAAGCTAACGAAGACTGAATAAAATTGCAGAAGCAGTATTTGTTCAAGAGAAAAAAAAAACAACATTTGTTGTGGCATTCAGTTCAACATTTAGTTATTTCGGTGATGTTTTATAAATTAACAATAGATATTTTCATATATATGATGACAACTCGATTTATTCCAAATACTTACACTAAAAGACACCACAGAGTCTGTTACATCTGTCAAATATCTGAGGATAACGATCAGTATTCAAGATCAAAAGTCAATAAAACAATACAAAATAGGAGCAGAGCAAACACGGACCTCCAAAACAGAGGCGGGATCAGATGTCACGGAAGAGTGGGCATCTCCTGCCGACCGGTCACATCCTCCGTGTGATTCTAATCATGATATCGAAATAACTGAAAAATCCGTCGTCAATTCAGTGTATAATTAATGGACTAATAATAAGTACGAAAACCGTATTCAGCTTTTGACTCAATGTTAAACTATATTTGCTGACAAGGTCATTGTATCGACCATAGAACGAACAAAATGATGCTTTTAAACGAGACTGTTGATATTCTTACTTCATCAACTTGTTTGTAAATAATTTACATCGTTCTAGAAATTGTTCATACGTAGAGCATGCTCTTGTGTATCGAATCAACAGAGATTTATAAACTCCGTTTGCAGGTGATGAAGGTATATTGCTGCATGAGTAAGGGAAGTTGACGATTGTAAAGTTCAAGTTGTCGCGTTGATCATACAGCTTGGTTGTTAGATTACTATTATCGTCTTTTTCAAGTAAAATATCCAAATATGAAACAGATGTGTCAGATTCTGTGGTATCTTTTATCTCTAGCTTACCGAGTTGTATCGTATCGAAATAAGAATGGAAATTACGAGTTGAATTTTCATACTCAGATTGTAAAATGACCTGACACAATAAAGGCAAATTAGCAACTTTTATATAATATTACGAATGAGATGATTTCAGCTTTTCAACGGCCAAATTTCCTTTTCGACATGAATGTAGTAATATTCCACTATAACCTGCCTAAGGTCTTCATGCCACCAACCTTGTTTGCTACTAAAGAGCTCGCTCTGAGTTAGACAATTTTTTTACTCTCTGATAAGTGACGCTACAGACGTTTTAACAAACTTGCTGAGAGTGGAAATTTCTGAAATTCTTTAGTTGCTAAAATGACCTTGTAAGGAAATATATATATATAACCCATCCCTTGGTCTTACTTAAGGCAGACTTGTTCCAAATCAACTGTTAGTCCTCTGTGTACTGAATATGACTTAGAAAAGTTCCGTTCACTACCTGATCAACACATAGGGTTAGTGACCAATGTGACTTGTCATTAGGGGATGTTTACTCCCTAAATGCACCTGATTCCACCCCTGAAATTTCAAGGATGGTTTATGCCCTCTTTACATATCTATGGTATTTATGGATTTTTTTGGGGAGGTCGATCGCCGTTCGTTTTCTCACGATTTACGTTAATATAGCCAATCATGAATCAAAGGAGATCTGTTAATGCAATAAATTTTTTAAATTAATTTTATAATAACCATAACAATAAAATAAACATGTTCAGGTCTGAATCAAATACTAACTAACAAACGTTTTCTTTCAGGAGTCATTGCTAGGGGACTTTAAAAGTTTGTACTGGAACGAGAGATCACTAAAAGAAAAGTGTTATCAATCAACAATGACTGCAATTCAACTTGCATTCATGATGATTACAAAGCTCTCGAAGTCTTAATTTATGGTGCATTTAATACTTTCAAACAGGAGAGTAATGCAGTTTAAGGCAGTTAAAAAGTATTTTGTTATATCTCCATGAGGCTTTGCCAACGAGCCAGCTTAGGTTTTTCAATTAACTGACTCAACTTTACTTCTCTGCCTCTGCCTATTGACCTGAGTTTTAAAGCTGTAACAGCTAGAGTCATTTGTTCTAGTTGAATAAATGAATATGCATTAACTTCGCAAGTCAATTTACAGCGGAAATGCTTTTGCTTTCTTCAACCTCAATCATTAAATTATGCAAATGTGCCTGATGTTATGTGCTTTGCAGCCAAGAAGCTTTAAGGTTTTTCGGAAAGTTCTTCGACAACCTCTCTGTCTTGGTCTTGGTTTTTGTAAGGAAGAATTTTACTATTTCATCAAGAATTTGATAGTTTTGTTTGTCAATTTTCCAGAAATGCAATTTTACCAAGCTTCAAAAGTATCAGTATTATAATCCGGAGCACACAGCAACAAAGTTAATAGACGCAATTGGTAGCCTTTACTTAAAGTTACAATCTTGAAGGCATGTAAAAATATGTCGGGACAATTTTTGAAGAATAAATGAGTGGTTTACAGTTTATTGACTCAACTTAAGACGTCCAAAACGATTTATATAAATAGAAAAAAGTATCTCAAAGGGATCTATATTTTGTTAAAGAAGGTTAATGATGGATATATTACTAGTATATTATATTAATTAAACACGACTATGAAGTCGCTGGATGTAATAGAATTATACCCTAGGATCAATAGGCAAAGCCAGAGAAGTAAAGAAGAGTCAGGAAATTAAAAATCGGGGGCAAAATCTCATGTTGATATAACAAAATACAACTTTTATACGTCTTCACTGCAATGTCCTCCCTTTCCTGTTTGAAAGTAATAAAATGCACCATAAATTGAGATTTCGAGAGCTGTGTAATCATGAATGCAAAAATGGCGAAGAAGTTAAATGATCTGGATAAATATTTTGATCCTTGTATTTGTCCTGGTCATTATGAACACTCACTCATTGTAGTGGCATTGATGTAACTCTCCGGAATGTGAAGAAGAATCACTTTGTTCCCAGGTTTGTGGAAGTTCGTCACATACCCTGAAAGTATAAAATAATCATTTCTAAGAGTTTCAGAGTAGAAATAACGTTTGGTCATATGTTCTTAAAAACAATTTAAATCATGTTTCATGAAAGTATTGCTTTTATGTCAATAATACGTGTTCAGTTATTTAAACATCCTGCAAACAGAATGTCTTTATAACTATAAGAAGAGAGAGTGTACACTGATAGGAATAAATTTTCTCAATAACAGGTGTTATTTCTGACACTGAATTACCAGGCACGTATGTACATATAGTTAAAACATGGTTATTTTCATTATAAAGGTACAAGCATATACATGTACATGTATTTCCGTTTATTTGGCAGAAAACATTTTTGTTATTCATCAACAGAAGCAATTCGACCAACGTAGCTGAATTCATGTAGAGGCAAATGTATGTTTCAAATGCAACCATTTCCAATAACATACTTAGTCAGTCATCAGATATTGAAGACACAAAGTGTATCGATTTCCAAAGGGCTTTCATCCTTTTTATTCTAAAGTTTGAATTTCTATAGCAATGAATTATTAAAATCATAATGAAACACAATTCCATCTGAAAATCAACTCAACAATGAAATAATGATTTTGGCATTTGACAGATAGTAAAAAAGTGCAGCATATTCAGAATTTCGAAAAAAAAAAATACATTTTTCCTGATAAAAAGGGCAGATCTAATCTTTCATGAATAATACTTTCAAGTTTACATGCAAATCGATTTACAAACAGTAGAAATATAGTAAAATTCTCTTCTAATAATTAAGTGTCGAGGCCTTTTTCCCATGAGTAATTCTGGAGGTTATTAAAATCAACTCAACAATGAAATAATGATTTTGGCATTTGACAGATAGTAAAAAAGTGCAGTATATTCAGAATTTCGAAAAAAAAAATACATTTTTCCTGATAAAAAGGGCAGATCTAATCTTTCGTGAATAATACTTTCAAGTTTACATGCAAATCGATTTACAAACAGTAGAAATATAGTAAAATTCTCTTCTAATAATTAAGTGTCGAGGCCTTTTTCCCATGAGTAATTCTGGAGGTTATTAAAATCAACTCAACAATGAAATAATGATTTTGGCATTTGACAGATAGTAAAAAAGTGCAGTATATTCAGAATTTCGAAAAAAAAAATACATTTTTCCTGATAAAAAGGGCCGATCTAATCTTTCGTGAATAATACTTTCAAGTTTACATGCAAATCGATTTACAAACAGTAGAAATATAGTATAATTCTCTTCTAATAATTAAGTGTCGAGGCCTTTTTCCCATGATTAATTCTGGAGGTTATTGAGACACATGCAATGTCCACGCAACAAAAGAACTCCTTGTACATATTTCCCAGCCTGCTCTCTGTTACAAAGTAGCCTATTGAACAGTTGTATACTGAAGCATCCTTCGCTATAAGTGCGCTGTGAACAGCTGTCTTATATCCAGCGAGCTATGCAGTACACCTTGTAAGCTGTCACTTCTCACAAACTCTTAACTGATGTAGTACTGTGATAATACACAAGAAGAGGTTTGTAAACCTGTTTTCAACCAAAAAACCACAGAGGAATATCAAATATCTATCTGTTTATCACTACTTATCAATCAAAATGCTGTAAAATAAAAGGCAGTTTCTACATCTCTACTGTCTATTTTAGAAGAAAAGATGGGGATTGAGTTCAAATCTTGATTTATGTTTGTCCAAGTGCTCAATTAGAATTTTGGAATGGATGTTAACAATGAAACACCGCTTGTACTCTGAATTTAAAGCGGAATAAAATCCTCAATGTTGGCCATTAATGTCCACTACTACCTGATAAGGCCTTTCGACCACCATAGAATGTTAATATAACCCAGGGCAGTAGAGTGGACTTTAATAAATGTAGGGTCAGACTGGTATTAGACGGTTTTACTGAAGGTCAAACATCGTGCAATTTTGAGGTATTTTTAAAAAAAAATTAAAATTCGTGCAAAAAGGAAGTCTTTTTAAAAATTAGATATGTTGACTTTAATATTGAACTACACAGACATCTACAATTACAGGTGTACATACTTCATCATTTTTTGTTAGATAAACATAAATGAATGCATCATTTGTTGGCAGTTTTTTAAGCCTTAAAACAATTGACTTTCGAACAAAACAACGGATTAATTACAATCAAAATACTTAACAATTTTAAACCTTTAACATGTGCACACGTTCATAGCAAACAAAATTAGAACATGATTTCCTGACCACAAATAGAAATACACTGTAAAAGCAACTTCCTTCTTTCCTACTAAAATGTTTTATGAATGAAGTTTTTAAATTTAAATCAAAGTGGAAAAAAATATACAAATTTCCATCCAACGAGAAACAACCACGTTTACTTACATTCGAATGCATAGTCGGCAAAATCACTCTCATCTACTGAAATAACAACCGTGGCCATACTTAAAATCCTCTCTATATATCCCACGACAGACAGAGCTTTAAATGTGGTCCAATATTAATTCCTGGTATTTAAAGCAATCTGATACAGTTCAAAGGTCACTACTCAATAAAGTATCCAGCTCCTGATTTACAGAATATTCACAATTTCTCTGCGGCACTCGATGCAGGTTCCCCTTAATGAAACGTGTTTGTTTACCCAACAGCTGTTATTGGATTACTACAATGCATCCATGCACATTGTTTGCAATAGGCCAAAACATTCTGATTAAGGTGGCGGATCTAATGGTTTACGTAGAATATTTATCTGAGCTTAAAATTTTATTTCTTTAAAAGAGTAGCAGAACATACAATTCATGTTTGAAGGGAATGCTAAATTATCACAAATTCAAATTTCTGTACCTTTTTTTTTTCTTTTTAAATATTTGTTATATATTCAAATATTTAAACATATCTTCGAATGAATTGAAGAGAGATACAGGTAAATTACTGTAAAGATATGTTTAAATGAATCTAAGGATGGTGCAAATCTTAAAAAAAAGAATATATATCTTTAGATAAATGAATTTAGATTCAAAATTACTAAACATATCATTATTTCCTTTAAAGATAGGTTCAATTCAATTACAGAAAACATCAACAGAATTATGCTTACATTTCATTCATTTTAAGGTAGATAAAATCAACTCATCAGCACAATTTGAAGATATGTACACATCAAATTTAAAAAAACCTAGTTTCAATTAACTGGCAACTATATCTTTAAATTAGTTTTCGTGGCTTTAATTCTTCTTATTTGTACATATCTTTAATTCTATTTTATCTTTCTTCAAATCCATCGTACCCATTTACAAATGATTAATTTTACGTAATAAGTAATATTAAACCTACATGTATCTTCAATCAATTTGTAAATAGGCAAATTGATTTGAAGATAGGTACAAGTATTTAAGGATAGGTGAACATCAAATAATTGTAACTATCTTCAATAATGTCACCTGTCGTCAAATCTATCAAAGATAGGTACAACTCAATTTGAGAAAAGTTAAGTGTTTTAAAGATGGACGTAAAATAATTGTTCTTAAGCTATCTTTGACTCATTTGTAGATAGATAGAAATATTTAAAAACAGGTAGAAATATTTGAATATATGTTACGTTCATGTTTCTAAACGATTAGTAAAAAAAAGTTAAACTCTGCTTTTGAGGTCTACCCCGAACACAGAGGCGTGTTCCCGGCATGTAATAATTATTTATCAAAAAAATCATATGTAACCGTGTAATTTAATTATTACGGTTTATGGTTTTTTTTAAAAAAAAATAAATAATCATTACACACCGGGAGCAAGAACCTGTGCCCTGAATGAAGGAAAATTAAATTATAAATTAAAAATAGATATTGATCCTTTAAATGTTCATGTTTCTGTACTTACACCCAAAGGCGATATCCGAAGTTTCACTTTCATCTAGCGCTATAAGAACAGTTGCCATCGTTTCTCGGTACTGAAGTTAAACAGATTGAAATACATCTGTGACAATGGACCTTTTAAACAGACAATCCTATGTTAATTATGATAATTATTTTTTACAGTTAAAGGGGAGTAACTCTCATTCAAATTTCAGGAAATTTTTGCATACCCGAACGTCTTGAGAGCTTACATTTTTTTTCCAGGGCTGACTTTTTAAAGCGGTTTAGTTAAAACTGGCATTTTAAGAAGAAATACGACTGTCAGCATTATTGAAAACCTAAGCTTAATGGCGACAAGTCCTTTATAAATCATTTATTAATTTGCTTAATAGGACAGAGAACGTCTCTTTGGCAGTCCAGTTCTCCGTTACGTTCTTGTCTGTGACAGATTTACGTGAGCTAAGGAGATCATATTATTGATTTGATGAGAACGTATTACTGGGAAGACGGAAATACTCATTTTTATGCAACATTACGGTTTTTGTGAGTAATATGCACTTATGCTTTGCTTTCTTCTTCTTTCGTACAAGACTTTTTGCTAAGTAATCGATATCAATTTCTTATTTTATGACGACATTTCTTATCATTAATTTTATGCAGGTAGACACACCATCAATTCACATATATATGTATATTTTAATAAACGATATCCCGACTACAAGTCATAAAATATTACATTTTTTTACAATCGTGAAAAAAATTACCATAGTCACCAAATGAGAAAAAAAAGATATTTTTTCTTTCAAAATATTAACGTTGCATAATTAATGTGTTTTTTTTGTTTAACGTCCCTCTCGAGAATATATCGCATGAGCCTAGAAAAATCTAGATTATTGCACAATGCTCTCCTAGATTACCGCCATGCACGTCTTTGTGGAAGCAAGTTTTTTTAAGTAATGATTGAGTTATATTTTTTCACACTTCTTCATATAAACCGACCCGCCTATCGCTGCTCTGTTTCTTTTTAGTGAGGAAGGGCACTAACCTTTATAGCACATATATTCATATTTACATCTGCAGCTTTTCAACATGGGGCGGAAAACAGGGCGCACGAAAGCAAGATAAAGAGCGATCAAACGACAAGTATTTGAAAGCTTTACAATCAACATCACGCGAGATCTACTTTGTACTCTCAGCCATACTATACACCTTAGTGGTTTTCATACAAATTAACGTTGAAACACGCATTTTATTGTTAAACAATGGATTGTATCTTAATCCCTTAAAAATATCAAGAGCAAAAATTTTTCGTACAATGTAACAAACTCACGCTAAAAGGGAATAAAAAATTCGATGGGTTCATATCTTTGTGTTTAAATTGACCATAAAATATACAAAGAAAATATTCATTCGCTAGTCACTCATTAATTAACTTTTCTGTTCATATGTGTTCATGCGATGCATCATGGTGTTTATGGCTATTAATATAAAAAAAAATATTTGCAAATGGATCTTGTAATTGACTTGTTAAATATATAAACAGGATTTTATACACAAATCAAGAAAATAGAGAAGTACAGACTGTACATTGTATATACAGAAATAATAAATTTTAGGTGAGGTTTAAAAAACGCGAGCTTCTGGTATAACACTTAAATTCTTGCCCAATAAAACAATATTGAAAAAAATTTCATTGTCGTTTTAAGAAGAGGATTATTTAAATGATATTAAATGATATTTCTGAGAAAAAAATGATGATAGGGAGAGTGAACTACATCCGGGAAAGAGAAATTGTATCTAAATTGATGAAACATGCATTCTTCAAAGTTATCTGCAAGTTTAAAACCAGGTGTAAGTTGTAAAATTTCGTTTTGAAAACGTTTCGAGAGTAGCAAAAGCTACGTGTATGTTTCTTTATATTACGAGTTTGCAATTACTCCAGATGAATGGTCAAAAATCTTATCTTACACCATTGAGTATGATTAAAAGAGAGAGAGAGAGAGAGAGTGAGAGAGAGGGAGAGTTTTAAGATGTTCATATGAACGATTTTTCCTCAAAACCACTTTTGCACATCATTGCCTTCGAAACAATTGAATTCAGATGTGTAAGTTTATTTGGATACCTAGCAAGTTTCAGAAAATGTATTACTGCACAAGCCTCTGTCTTTACTCCTCTCTAAAATATTTACAGAAGTGAAAGAGAAACTTCAAAAGTACTGTGCAACAATAAATTCGAAAAAGTGGTGTAAATCAGATGTGGATACTTACAAATTCCAAGTAACTTTTGGAAACTATGAAATCACAAAATTTTACGAATATGAACATCATAGAAACTTATCACCTTAATTATATGAAGCAGAATTTGTCCAAAATCTTATACGTGAAAAAAAGAAAACACTAGTCTTGCTTTGGCCTTCAACTCAACTCGATATATCGACGACATAAGCTAGGTTAGTTTCATTCTTATGTTGATACGAAAAAATCCGGTAGGTTTGAAATAAAAAAAAACGAGACCTCAGAGTCGGGCACATCGGTTCCATATTTGGATATTTTGGATATATTACTTGAAAAAGACATTGATGGTTATCTTACAGGCAAGTTTTATAATAAAGGAGACATCCTTACTTTTTTTAATCGTCAACTTCCCTTACTTTTGCAGCAATACATCTTCATCACCTGCATACGGGGTTTACTAGTATATCTCTCAGTTGATTCGATACGCGAAAGCATGCTCAAGAAATGAACAATTTCTAAACGTGGTAAATTCTTGACAAACAGGTTGATGAAACAAGAATATTAGTTTTTATCGTTTAAAGTCATCATTTTGTAAAGTTACTTCACTTACTTGTATTGTCAATGCAATGAACTAGTCAGCAAATACAATTTATCATTAAGTCCAGTGCTGATTGACTTTTTTTCATACTAATTGTTAGTCCATTATTTATACACTAAATTGACGACAGATTTTTTCCGTTATTTCCCGATCATGAGAAGGAGAATACGGCTGGTGTGACCGATCAGTAGGGGATACTCACTACTTCATACCATAAGATCATACCTCTGTTTTATAGGTCGATCCGTGTTTACTCAACTCAATTTTGAATTGTTGAACGGATTTTTAGACTTGAATACTGTTTGTTATCTCCATATACATGTATTTCATAAACCTTCTTTTCAGCAAAGTGATTCAAGATGTAAGAAATATGATTGTCCAAAAACTTTTTTTCTTTTCTGACCAGTGCTTTGCAAAGAATTTATGTAACAAGTCGAAATGTACTTGTAGTTCTTTTGAATAAAATCCGAGATTACGAAGTTTACATAAAACGCAGACGGGAATCAACTGCTTCGAATTCGAAGCAAATTTTGAAATATAATACTACAATAGTTCTAGGACAGCTTCAGCAGTAGAGCAAAGCAATTTATGCAATAAACGTCAAAATTCAAGATGGCATGAATGGAAAAAAAATCAGCTCAACGCGATTGCATTTCCTAGAAATATCAATATTAGGGAAAAAAGGCCTCGTTAAAAATGTAATTAGTTGTCCTTCTCGAATGGGACCAGTGAATATTGCGTAATTTTAATGACGTTTTCATGTCACTATTTTTATTTGTCCATGTCGCAAATGGCTGAAAAGGGAAAAAAAAATTAAAAGTAAGGATTGGTTGGAATCTCCTCGAAAATATCATCCCTGCCTTATCTGGGGTTTTTATGTCAGAGCCTCCTTTTTCCATGTCTCAGACAGCAAACTGCGAACGGTAGCTAATCTGTACAGCATGCGCAAGACGTCAATATATGATAAGACTGCCATTAATGTTGATTACTATGACAAATAGAAATAAAAAATAACTACTGTCAGCAATCGTACTATTGCATAAAAAATAAAAATTCTTCTTATTTTAAGTATTGCATTTTGGATTATTAAAGCGATAGTTTACATCTTAATGAACTCACATACATATTGGTAGCTTAAAGCACTTGATCTCGCATTAGTATTAAATTACTTCTTCATTTTAATGGTCACTATAATGACCTTGTTAATAAATATAACCTTGTTATTACTGAGCTGTTTTTGACTATCTTGTTTTAATTCAAGTGTTTACAGCTTATTGAAAGATTTAAAAGAGAAACGAAAGGATAAAGTTAAACATCAATTGATTTTATAAAACAGAAAAAGTCATATAAACATCATCCATGATGAAAAATAGTATAGGAGCAAGATATCCCGTTTATGGATTAGAATAGAGGCAGTCCTATATGCACTCAATAGATCTATAGACATGTAAACATCGGCTGGATCTTCAAATGAAAAATTAGCAGAAAGGTCAAAACAAGGAAATTAGTAATGACATCGTTCTACATGTTGTTCTACTGATATCCAGCAAGGCCACCAACACGTACGTACTCGACTGATTAATTTTGATTTTTTATTTATACAAGGAAACTGTAATTTTGATCAAAAGACAACTAAAACTTACATGAGTTAATCTGGAATTACTCGGAGATACGTCTATCATATTGATAGCTTCATCTGTTTGCGTCTTTTCCAGTAATTGCTTCTTCAATGTCAAAAACAATATCGTATGCGTATAGATTTTAATTAAAACCTCAAAGGAGTATCTATTCAATATTCCTTCATTGTAAGAATCAAATAGTCACTTCTGTAAACTTTACTGAATATTAAGCCAATAAAAAACTTCTGCAACCAGAGTATCCCCAGGATTGGGTTCTATAAAGATGCTACGTTGAATTAAAATTTCTTCAACCACAAAATAAAAAAAAATAAATAGAGTTAATAATTCTCTCTTATCCGCTTTTGGTCTACGTATTTACAATCAGAAGTGTTTTCATTGTTTTCATTTTTTGGCATAAAAAGGACTTCATTTTTTTCTCTTTGCTAGGTTCTTTAACTTGTCTACCTCTTAAGAAAGTTCTTAATTATTCAGCAAAAACGATTTTTCATTAACTCAGTTGTTCACACATTTTTATAAGTGTTTGACCATTATTAACACATTGGCGATCGTTTTTTCCGTAATTTTACCGATCATGACAAGGAGCACACAGTAAATTATTTTATGTGATCGACCATCCAACATGGATGCTCACTCCTCTATGGCACCTGATCCCACATATGTTGTTTAAAAGCTCTATGTTTGCTGTTATTCTCTTTTGTCTCAATGATTTCTTACAAAATCAAAATCAACGGTTAGGCAAACAAAAATATGAATTACTGAAAGTTATAATTATGCTTACTTTTAACATTGCAGTAGCTTACTCTGCATAAAACTTCAATATTGCTTCTTAAGGGCAGTTCGGGATGTTAAATGTAATTACTTGCAATTACAACTTTTTCATTGAAATGTCTTCATTCAAAATGGAAGCTTTTGCGTCTCTAATTTTTGAAAGAAAAGAACTTATACATCTTTTTCGACCTCTTTGTGCGTTCGGAATAACTGATAACTTTCACAAAAATGTTGTAAAGTTGTCATCTTAAGATATTGGATGAGAGAAACAAAACTTGATAAGATTTTATATCTATATTTTCCGCTTGTATAGGATTCTAGGATAATCGAAATCCCCCCTTACTCCACCATCCATCAACAAGATCTAATGATCCTACATCTGACCTGTCTATTTGTATGGCAAGCATTTCCTTTCACCAGTCCTCGTATCAGATTCTGCCCGCTCTTTTCTTAAACGTTTAAAATCATGAACATTCTATGTTCTACCTTTCCTTAACAGAAGAAATTTAAGTGACATTATTGTCATAGTCTTATCACTGTAGAAAGCGGTTAATTATACTAAGTAAAAAAAAAATTCAGTGACTGAATGCAATCTTTCAGGAAGCAAGTTGCCAGAATGATTGGTAAAATCTACATCACAGCATCGTCAGCCTCGCGCAACGGATACAGGATCTGGAAACAGTGGGCTTAATGAAATAATACTTGCACCATTTATGTGGAATTCCTGATTCAAAGTGAAATAAAATAAAAAAAGTGCCTTTTTGTTCAGACGTTTGTTGCAATTCATCACGAGAAATAAAGGTGAGACTGATAAAACAGCTGGCTATCATTAACAGCCGATCTCTCTGACTAATTACTCTGAAGTGGGTTCACTTTACAGTAATTACTAGATAATTGACCATCACAAGCATCTCGCTTTAGAATTTTAAGTGACTCTTTCCGTTATATAAATTATTTACAAAAATGAGGTCTCTGTATATATTTCTCATTCACATGGAATTGTCTTCATGTATATACCTTCTGCCATATCTAGAACCATATAAAAGTTCCTCTTTGCAAATGTTTTCCTTAGCCAAAGTAGAAGATAAATGTCTACTTAAGACCACCTTCGTCAAAGAATTTTCAGTTTTTGATCTGTATGGATTTACCTATCTGAAATTCCTAAGATTTTCTTTAACAGCAAGACACTGAATCTTAACTATGTCAAACACTTTATTCATTTTAAGCCCGAAACTTCGAAGAAATATGCCCGGGCGGTATTAATAGGTACGGCAAATTTAAAGATGCTTAGACACAGATTGAACTCAGTTATTTATCAAATTTTCTGTATATCACTACTTAGATGTTGCTAAAGCATTTTCACACACAAAATTTCAGTAAATATTTTTTTAGATATTCTAATGAAATGCACAGATGCACTAGCAACATGTAAATCATGCAATTATACAGAAAACTTTTGAAAATATTAACATCAAATCTGTGTCTAAGAAAATTCTTAACTGATTGAACATTGATCAATCATGAAAGTGTATACTTCATATTCTTAAACAGGTATTTAAAAAAAAACAAATATTCTATTAGAATGAGGTTATAAATAAGAATAATTTGAAAATAAGCTTAAGTTTTGATTACACACATACAAAGAATTTTACTTGAAGAGATTGTATACCGGTACTTACAATTAAATGCCCACAAAGAATGTTCACTGTCATCAACGGCCATAAGAGCACATCCTTGTTTTGAATCTACTTTAGTTTCTGCCATAATTCTGGCGATTTATCCAAAGAATATTTTGTACAGATAATCTCAGTGAGGAATATTTTTCTGTGAATGAATTCTGCCACTTTCTAGAGCATCAAGCAAATGGGGAGATCGGAATCTCTACAATCTTCACATTTCCACCTTGTGGCTGACAGTTAGATATTGTATGTAAAGATAATAATATTTCACGAAGATCTACCTCTAAATTACGTAACATCTGCTTTTTAGTGATGCACAGCATTTATGTTATATTTAACGCCATATGTTTTCTGGAATAACGTCTTTTCGATTGGTTGCATGAGAATCCAAAACACATGTTTTTCACACATGTTGACTGTAAGATCCATTTTTTAATATTTTTGGTATTTTTGATTCTTTATCAAAAGGCCTGTGAACTTACCCAAAGAACTCTCTTTTTCTTCTACCAATTAGGAAATAGTGAAACATTACAAAATATTTTCAACAAAGCTATGTTCATAAAATGCAACAAATATTTAGTAAATTTATATGACTTTTTTTTCCTATTAAACCCCGAATATAATGCCTTCTATGATATTTTTTTGCCTTGATATGGAATTAAGGCTCTTGATTAGTCCCCTTAGTGAATTGAGAGGGGACTATAGGTTCCATCTGAGTTTATCTGTCTGTGTGTCCGTTTGTCCGTCTAACTGTCTAACTGTTAGTCTGCTCATCTTGGTTCACCGCATTTTTTTTCTGAACGCTTGCAAAAATTGAGCTTAATATTGGTATGTGAATATATCTTGATGAGTTACAGATAATGTTTGCATTTCGTTCCGCTTCATTGTTTTTGACGCAATTACGGCATTTTTAAAAAAAAATTCGTAATTGGGTTCACGATCATGTTCGTGCTGCACTAAATTGATAATACAACGAGACTATCATATTTTATTATTGATTTGAAACTTGCTGGATAATTTTAAAGTGGCAAACCATAGATCATGTTTGGTTTTATTTTATTAAGTTGTTTTTTTTTTTGCCATGTAAAATGAGCTGCGTTGATCAAATCATGCATGTATATCTAATTGCATTCAAATACGTCTTTTTTAAAAGGCAGATCGACTTCATTCAAGGCAATTCATTCATAATCAAGAAGTAGCCAAAATGACCACATTTTGGGGGCACTTTTCATGTACAGTATCATATAAAATGATACCCAAAAGGGAAAAGGGGAACTCTGTTAGGTATCGGGACATGTATTGCTTATGCAATATTCTCAGAATGCTTTTTTCTAATCACTTTAATATTCGAAAAGTTGCCAGATAAATCTTTTGGAGCCTTTACATGTTTTTGTAATGATGACAGATTTTTAATTTTGACCTTTCACTGCAATATATAAGAAAAACATTGTACAACATTTTTTATTCGAAAAGAATTTGGCGAAAAATAAGATAACGTTTTCCTCCGTGGAAAAACAAATTAGCGTTTCAAAATCATATCTCAGTTCGTGATGTTTTTTTGATAATTGTGTTTCTAAGAGGAATCCGCTCAGAGTTTTCTATTTCAGCGGCACAGTGTATCTCAAAGACTGTCTGTAGGGTTCACCACTTTGCTTTTATTTATATCTAAATAAAAGATTTTGTGTGATAAGTATGTTCTAAAAAATAATAATAAATTTGAAACACTGGGTGATAAGTATGTTTTAAAAAATAATAATAAATTTGAAACACCGGAAAGCTTAATCAAAATCCAAAGTCAAGGTCAAGATATACTAGTATATAAAAAAGGAAGGTATTGTCAGAAAGAAAACAGTTGTGAAACAAAATTAAGCTTGAGAAAGCCCTAGCACAGAACAATGGCTATAAGGTAAAATGTTACAGTAGTAGGCCAGCCTTCAAAAAGCATTACATATAAATTTGAAATAAATTTTAAAAGCCCTGACACAAGTTATTCAAAAGTATGACTAAGTTAAAAGTTTGCTAAATTTTGCAAAAAGTACGTAAAACTGCAAGGTCAAGGATGAACAGGACCAATAATTATGTGCCCCATTTTTTTTCGAATACAGAAAAAAATTAAATGGATTCTCCGACCCTCTAGTCATAAGAGGGTTTTTGATTTAGATTTGTACCTCACCGATATTTTTTTTCACAATAAACAAAATTTTCCTTATGAAGTGTAGGTTTAATTATTGTTGACTTTTATGATTTTAAACAGTGAGTATCAAAGGGAGCAGGGTTTGGTCATTATAGAAAGTAAATAGAACAAGCAGACACCTGCATTATGTATTTATCATAAAGAAACACAAAACATTGTTAAAACAGTAGTCCCATTTCATTTTTGACATCGTTAGTTTCTACCGTGTTCAGGACGTCGTGAGTTCGAATCTCGGTCGTGACTAACTTAAGTCGATAAAAAATGGGTTGCAACTGTTCCTTTGCAATGCGTTCGGCATTGGAAGTGAAAGTTGCGGGTTCTTCGGACGAGAACTTTTTTTAAAAAACTGAGGCCCGTGTCATGGCAAGCGTTGGCACGATAAAGATCCCTCACTGCTCAATTTTGCCCAGCGTGCCGAGTTGAGGTCGAAATTTGTTGACCTTCTCAAGTATATGGCGACGTCTCTACATGAGTTAAAATTCGAATTGGACGTTAAAAAAATTACAGTCAATCAATCGTAAGTATCTTGTATTTCCACAATTCCTAATCCAATACATTGCGGTATACTTTAGAAAATATACAGTGTACAGTATTTAAAAGAGAAGTCCAGTATTTAACAAATATGAGTTCCTATTAATATTTCATAACTAAATACAGTCAACCATGAAATAAAAGAAGAAAGAATCCAGTTTAAGATATTATTTCTAACGATGTATTTTATTTATAATTTTTTTAATTGAGCAATATAGAGACAGGATATGTTGATATAAAATCATATGTATATACTCAAAATAGAAATCAGTTACGAATGTAAAAAAAAATGTATGTTTCTTTAGCTTATTAAATGACAATCAAAATGAGTTTTTTATTTAGCTTTAAATCTTTAACAATTCTTAATGATGTTTTAGTCGAGGATATAACTAAACCGAAGGAAGTCAAATTAAGAATAGAAATGCCGTTTAATTTATTGGTGTATCTCCACAACAAAGTATTTTTAAACATAGTACAACCAAGGCCCCTTCGACATAAAAGTTACAATATTATAGGAACGGTTTTCGAACTGTAAGTTGATCCGATTGTTACACGTGATATTTATTGATCTTATGTCTGCAATAAAAAATATTCAATTTCCTTATTTTCTCGAAGTCTATGAAACGAGGTTTCAATCTGTTCGGTCATTTATTGGTTTCCCGACAGTATTCCTAACAAAAAGAGTGAGTTCTTTTTTTCCCTCAACAGAGACAATTATTTTTCCTTCAGTTGAGAAGTTATTTTCCTGACAATCCCAAGCATGCTACATCTTTAATTATCCCTTACTTTATTATATTTTTTCTCTTGTATTTATTTTTTAGTAAAAGTCAAGACACACGGTGTTCCCCACGGTTATTTTCCATAATCAGGTATTTGTTCATTTCAATAAATTATACTTACAGTCAAAAGCCCATTCCGAGTTATTACTGTAGTCGACGGCCATAACAATAATCCCCTTGTCAGATACTGAATTTGTAACGGACTCAGCCATCATGATACAACCAGGCTTTGGCAGTTGGTTTACACGTTTTTTTTTATTCGTATAAAACGATATCCGGAAGGCTTATGAAATATCGCAGCTTCAGATTAAGCTTTATGCAATATTGCTGCTTCAGATTAAATTTTCATTCGTTGAGATTTGGTCAGCAGTTGTGGGTGGATGATTTTCCTTTCACGGTGAATGAGAGATTTAAACACAATCCGATATCTCTAAAACACAGAATTTTCAGAACACTTAGGTTTTTGACTGTTATCAGCGTTTCATTCAAAATGATTTTTTTTTCAACACAGCCTAAGTTTTCTATGATTATTTTTCACACAATTCACAACCGACGTGCGTGTCCAAGGTTGTGCTTTTATCCAATAATTTTCCTATGTTCCTCTGTACTGACCCTGGAGCTCACCAGATCGTGAAATTGCAAATCATTAGATATAGAATTATGGATTTCTGATTGCACTTAAAACTAAGGTTGCAAAACCCTGCTTTCCGGAACAAAGTTAGGCTTGTGTTGCAATGGCTTCAAATCTATAGCTGAGGGATGGTTTTATTAGAGACAAGGAATATAAGAAGTGCTCTCAATGGTAGCTATCAATTGGCGAAGCTTGGAACGACTCGCTTCCGCAGAACTATCAACGGGAATCAAAATGTGTTTCTGCCGACTGAATGCTCGCTTCTTTTCACATAAGCATGATAACAGAAACTTCTTTATTGATTTATAAGCTACATGACATAAGATCATGTTGTTAAGAAAATTAATCAACTTTTGGGGCTTTCAATCTTCCAGGTCTACTTATGCGATGCTTTAGAAAGCATCATTCTTTGGTGTACAAACCACTGCTTAATGTCAAGTTTGGTATTTTCAGACTTTTCACGTTAGAAAAACACATGATAATAAAATAAGGTCATAAAACTATTTTCAGAAGTAAAATTATAGCAACATAATTTTACTTTAAGGAAATTGCATTCAGAGTAGAATTCAGATTGAAGTGTTATTTTTAACCTGGTATCGGTTTTGTAAAGTAAGGAATTACTTAGGTCATCATATTCTATTCGTGTCGAAATAGTTTACAATGACATGAAAATTAAAGAAATGCATATGCCTTTATGCAGAAAAAATTGAATTATACAATGCTTTCTTAACATTAATTTTATTCCTAAATGTCGATACCACTTATTTTCTTCAATGTTTTATAAGAAGCTCAGAAGAGTTCTTTGGGTAAATTATATAAATACTAAGTTCTGGTTAACCATTAGCTTAAATTGTTTATATAAGAGTCTGCATTCTCTCTTTTATATCCTATCATATTTACTTTATTTCTCAATAATTACAAGGACCGGCGGGTGTGACTGGTTGCAGAGGACTCTCACTCCTCAATGGCACCTAGACCCTTCTCTGATGTTTTGGAGGCCAAGGTTTGCTCTGCACCTATTTTGTATTGTTAAATGGACTTTTGAGATTGGAATACTGTTCGTTATCTCCATATATTTCATAAAAATGTGATACTGCATGTTGGGAGGTAAAATATGCTCATCAAGATGAAGCAATTGTTTCATCAAGCAAAATGCCTTCGTTTATTACAGTTTTCTTTTAATTGAGTTTTTTTTGTGACAGCTCAATATTAGTTTATTTTAGAAATACTCTAAACTTAGGCAGAAGCATCTGCTGTACAAAAAATCGCTTTGTCAATTATTAAGATTGTAAACTTAATATAAATAGATATGTTTAATGTCTAATATTTCTATATATTTAATAATAGATTGTTGAAATAAAAACCCTGGTATATACTATCTTAGAAGCTAGAAATGCATGTAGTTTATACTGCTGTCTTTTCTTTCTTCATGCAAATAAAGGAAAACTTAATAGAGATAACATATAAGTAGATTAAACAATAGGAATCATAGATAAAATGGATTTATTTACAGCCTTACAAGCAAATATTATTAGACTATAACATTGCTTCAAGTGCAACTTACTTCTATATTAAGAAAATGCATATGAAAACACAGATTACTAGAGTATTACAAAGTCCATTTTAACCCAAAGCAGCAGTAACTAATAAAGATAAGGAGATTAAAACAATGAGAATCTTTAACATGCATTCTATTCCAATACATAGGCCTGAAGATATACGTGAAATGAAAGTTTACGTTTAAGAAAGTGTTCACCTGTAGAAACATAAGTTACGGAGGCTTCCTGGTGATTTAGCCGAATTGTCGTGCACATTTGTGAATTCAGATTTTGTTAATTTCATCAATAGCTACTGAATACATGTATTGATCCAATAGCATGTGATCTTTCTAAATATATATTGACTATCAGAACACGACCATTGGTATGGGGTTTCAAGTTTTCAATCGAGTGTCTATCTACACATATACTCTAGTATAGATAAGATAAAATAAGTTTCTCATCCTTTAGTCTAAGAGAATAGACTTTGCATTGAATTCCTGACATAAAACCTGTGCAGTATATATTACTAGGAGTCAGTTACATAGACGAGGGACACTAATATGATTGAAATCTGAAGCCATTAGTACACGTTCATAAGGTCCACGATTAAAACAATGTCAATAGTTTCTTCTTCAATCCGAATTTCCTTCATATATATTTCTGACATTGAAAACGTCTTTCAATTCATTCATAATGGAATGTAAAGTAAAGTATTTGTATGTATAAATTTTATTCGTATGCTAAAATCAAAATCACATACTAATTACCAATGGTTTTTTTTAGTTATAAACAAATATTTATGTCGATGAACATAAGAAATAGTGTTTCTGCAAAAAACAAAACTAATCCTTTTCTGGATGCAATTTTTCTGCATTTAGAAACATGCATTGTTTTCAAACCCTGTACGCATGTACATTGTCATAGCTCTAATCATACTTAATGGTGCACTTCTTGTGCTAACATTTTTTATGCAACGGATGTGAAAGTTTTGCATGGTAATACTTTAAACCTGACGCTGAAATCACTTTACGCCGTCATTGGAACACCTTATCTTCTGCCTGAAATCCAACATGGCGGAAAGAATGCACGGAAAAAGCCAATCTGATATAGTGATCAGCAGCTTATTAAGAATTTATCAATTCATCAATCAATCATAGGTAGCGAAAGTCATCACCAGGTAAGGCTCGATTAAAGGTGCACTGTTTCGTATTCGACGAAAGAAAATGTTATTAATTAGAAATCTTAATGACACTTATTGTCCCTCGTTAATGTACCGATGCCATGTCATCTCCATGTAACAATTGTTTGGATTATTGGACGATGGAGTCACATCATTGACGTTATATCAGAGGATGTAAATAGTATCATATTTATTTCCATTTCACTGTATTTTCAAAATAAAGAAAACAGAATGCAACTTAAGTTTTTCAACGTATGTAAACACAATCCTTAGATACACATGGTAAATTCAATTAAGTTTACAGTATTACCTAAATATTTACTTTTTCTGACTGCTTTTAGGACCATGCAATTATTCGGATTTAATTTCACGCCGACTATCTCTGTATTTGAAATTGAACCTGGCGTCAGATAGAGTTAAATAGATCATTCCATTCGATCTACAAAAGCTTACCCTACGTTCGTACAATTTCTAAAGGGAACAAACTATTGACAAATATAACAATGATAAACCGATAAGGGGAATAATAAGGAAACAACAGCGGGTGTGAAAAGGGGTATTTACTCCTGAATGGCACCCTGTCACACTGGCTATGTTTTAGACGTGATTTTGCTCTGCTAATCCAATGCATTTTGTTCAAATGTATTTTGGGGCTTGATTACTCATCGATACATGTATCTTCATATAGTTGTATTTCATTACATATTACATGTATAATTTGTTTGTTGAAATTTATATATTAATGTATTTATTCGTTATCTTCATGTAATAACAATGAAAATAAGTAATCAATCCTTGATGCGAAGTTTCAAAATCCATTTGGAATGCTTGATTACTTATGGATTGATTAATTCATTGCATGTTGTTCTATGTCCCGTTCGAATTTTTCCCCTTTAACAAAGACGTCACCATAAAGCGGAGAAGAGCTTCAAGTTAGACCCTTACTCGGCACTAAGGACCTTTGAGAAGATGATCTCGGTTTTAAGGTCTTAGTCTAAAACCCGCAACTTTCATTCAAAGTGTCAGGCGCTCTGCGAAGAAACAGTTGCTATCTTTTTTTTGTTTTTGACTTAATCAGTCATGACCGTGATTCAAACACACGTACTTCCGGACTTCACCGACTTGAGGAAATCGGTCCTGTGGATAAAATTGTAAAAAAAAGATTTTGACATAAATATATCCAGAGCACTTATTTATAGCAATAGGTTTTGGGTGCAGGCCTGTATTTTGCAACTTTCCACCATGCAATTATCAGTATTAGCCTAAAATGATTTGGATATTTTCACTGGGAAAGAGAGAACAACAATCAATCAGCATATTTTATATTATATATTAAAGCAAAAGTCTCTTATTTATTAATTAATCGTGCTATTAGTAAAGTATATACAATTTATTATATTAATAAAATAAATTACAAAATAGGAAGTACTAGATTTTTGAAATTATAAAGATGTACCCCATTGACTTTTAAACAATCCGAATAATAAATAAATGAAAAGAAAAATAACCTATTTGGTTTTGACCGTTAATGGCTGGAAATTACACTTTTAATTTGGCAAAAGATACTTAAAGGTTCCTAGATCAATCATTAGCATGAGGAAACTGAAATAAACATTTCTCATCCGAGAGCTAAGGAAGAGAGTGCGATGAAATAACAATGCCCTGGAGTATATGCTGGTAGAATAAACAGCAAAACGATAAAAACCAACACCAACGGAGGATCGATCCGGAGCATCAAAGCAATGGAGGATAAAAAAGACCAAAATGTCGTGAAATATTAAAAGGGAATTTACCATTCAGTATTACTAGCCGTGGGTGTTAAAGTGAATTTAGAGCAAGGATGCATTAGTTTTAAATGTTTGAGTTGAGAGTGATCAAACCTTCTCCTTTACAGAATTAAATTTCAAAAAGAGGAAAGACGCTTGTATACAAAAATATTAAACAAGTTAAACTGTATTCAGTGTAAAGTAATTAATTCTACGGTTTCCCTATAGTTTTCTTTTAAAATAAGTAATGGACACATACTTTCACAGAAAAGGATTTCTAATATAAAAAAAAACCTAACCTTAACCTAAATCTCTAATATCTCTATTATTTTTTCTTCTTCTACGATTCACAAAAGTTAGGTCTTTAAAAAATAATTGGTTCAATGTATTCCCTTGAAGCATTAAGGATATCAGACGATTATCCATTGATTATTTTTCTGGTCTTCAACGGGTGACGGGAACCATTTCCTGCCTCTAATCGATCAGCAGGAATTACATCTTTATCAGCCATTTTTTACGAAAGAGAGAATGAGTGCAGGCCAAAAAATAGCAACGATACGAGCAAACGAGATGAAGGAGAATTCGAAAGAACAGATTTTCAAAAAGTTATTGAAAACAAAACTTTCATAATAAGATAAGTTTAAAAGGGTCTTCTCGGTGCAATGATTTTCAGACATAATGGACATCAATTGAAAGAATGAAGAGATTGAATTCATATCACCCCGTAAGAAATAACATTTCTAGATTTAATATTTCAAGCCAGAATGACATTTATTAAAATGTAAACAAATCTCCACATGTGTTACAGAAGCACCTCGAAAATTTTGGAAATTCCTTAAATTTATGGAAAACATAAGCAGCTTTTGTCTAAGACATCCAAAAAAGATCATGTATCTATGCAAAAATGTAAATGCTAGAAGCATTGTATGAAGACACAAGGCTCAACTTTAGTCTCCATGACCGTATCTAACAAAAATATCAGTTATACTTACAGTTAAATGCTCTCTCTGAATCAAGACTATGATCTATAGCCATTATCACAGATTGCTTCTCCGATAATGCATTGGATATGTATTCTGCCAGCATTTTACGAAAATCAGAGATCTTCTTAAACATAGTAGATAACGTCTCCTTTTAACAGAAGAAAACACATTTTACATATGTAACAAATAAAGGTGAGTATATACTTGTCATTCTTCATCTAAGTCTCTCATCCTTTTTTCTCTTATTTACTAATTAATTGCCCATCTAACACATTCATCACGAGCTCCTGCTGTAAAGACACGGTTCTAGAGTTTTCTGCAGCTGATATGATTCTTTGAATCATTATTGAATTGGCTTGTCGTGCCTAGCTCTCATTGTATGCAGATATCAAATAATTAACCTATTTCATATGACAGAAAATTAATCGGATCGAATGCGATTCGTCCTTCCAATAACTAGTTGTAAAGAAATGATAGAAAATAGCCCATTTCTGGTTGTAACATGAAGGAAGTTCATTAATGCCTGGTGAACACGAAACCATTTGATAACTGTTATCTCATCATCTAAATATATTAGTCTATCCCTTTTCCCAAAACCCTGTTTTAGAGAAAGAATTGTCTTTTTTTACCTATCTCTCCCAGAAAAGCTTGTTATGTCTCTGAGTGCAAGTATTATCCTCTTACATAATTTCTGTTGCTGTAAAGTTTTTTGATACATCAATATCCATGATACTTGAATTACAGGACTAGCTGAATGGTAGCGACAAAGCTCATTTACATGTAGTTTGGAACATTGCAAGACATTTGCTGAATTGGGTAATAATAATTATGATAACTAATGGTAATTTTTAATTGGCAGTGCACGGACGTTTCTAATTTGATACAAGATGAGTATTACTTCTTTTCTGTTAGCCTATAAGGTTGATCAATATATATTGATATTTGGGTACGTAAATAATTGCATACTGAACCGATCTTTGGGTTGCTCTTGTTCAGTTAAATTATCATTAGCATAAGACAATCTCGTGCAATGTGAAATCTTTCAAGGTTGACTTGTGTATCAGCAACTATAAGAGGATTTAATAAATATAGGATCTGACATGATTTGTAGTTGGATATGATTTTTATCCAACGAGTTGTGTGGATTTTATCCCCGAGCCTTGGCGAGTGGATAAAAACACACAACGAGTTAGATAAAAATCATATCTAACTACAAATCATGTGAGATTCTTTTAATACCATGTTTTTTACACCACAAACTATGTTTAGCATTGTTTTTATAAAGGACTCCACTTCATTTTACTTCATCACTCTAACGCAAAATCCATTGTGACGTCACAACTGTGTGATACGAAAACGATATCACATGAGCTATATCAACGGGATAAAGGGTTAAACATGAGATAGAATACAAGTAATAACATTGGTTAATAGATAATTATCTTACATTTATCCTCTTCATGTCAATAATTCTATATATTGCAATGGTGGACTTTCTTTATTTTCTTTTTTAAAACAATTCTTATGATTAAGCTCTTCCAAACACTTAATCTAATCACGTGAGGATTACATGCTAAAGAACCACATTTAATCTGTCCATCATTCTGTACAAGACAAGTTCCAATAAGGTTTGATACTGTTAATAATCGCAGTAAAACGCTATTAAATATCCCTATCAGATTTCTTGGACATATCAAAGTAGACTTACCAAGAACAAAATATGATTAAAACAATTTTCTAAGCATGAAAGAGCACCTGCTTTCTTCTTTTTTCCCGATTTATACAAAGACAACCATATAAGCTTCAGCAGTAAAGGTCTTAGGAGTTCATTATAGCAACTTATCGCTGCAGGTGATGTATCAAGGACCACAAAACGGATATTACATCAGTCATCAATCCTTCTATTTCCAATAGACAATTCAGCGAATCCTTACAAGAAAATGTAATTTCCAGCGAAAGTTTTAGAGATTAACAGAAAGCTTTAAGACCTTGAAAACATCTGTGAAAGGAAAAACAATATAAAAATTGACCGTTGCGAGATAGAATTGGCATGTTCTCCTAATAGGCGATATATTGACTGTCTCCTGATAATGGTACATATCGCAATGATATTTCAATATCTTCCGTAAACATATAAAGGCCTCATTGACATTTCAAAAGCTACTACCCTTTCTTTAAATGTCTTTCAACGACGGAGTTAGTCAGTCTATCAAATAGAGTAAAGGAGTGCAAATAGTTCACCTAACAATCTCTTGAAACTTCTAGAGATCCTAACGATCTCGCAGAGATAGTGAAGAAAAGCAGAATTTTTTGAAGGACTAAGACACTTCCCTATATGGATCTGTTCTGGTCCCCATGATCTCTCAGCAATCAATCTCCTTAGACTTCTATTTGACCATATTTGGTCTTAAAGTAATCGCATTTTTCCAGAGAAAGCAATGTAACCATCAATGTCGGAAGGATCTTCAAGCAGGTGCTGCTTTACCCTGTTGGAGAGTATTTCTCTAAAATATTCTACACGTTTTTCAGCCGAATTGATTTATAAATCGCTTATATTTTCTTAAAAGTGCATTCAACAACACATTCACATTTTAGGCAATATATATGAATTAAGATGTATACCAAAGCACTCCTCTACAATATTTGTGAGAGAGAGAGAGGGAGATTAAGCATTTTGAAAAGTTTAACATTGATTCGGTTGTTAGAAACTTTACCCTATGTCTGATTTTTATATATCAACGCCCCGCTATCAGATAGGAATAAACATTTAGTTATCTTCAGTGTTATTGAAAGATTGCAGAAACGAAAACAAAAGTTTCCTTCTGTTTTTCTTCACATCCAATTTCTTAAAATCAATCGTAATTTTATCTTGAAGATCAAGGGGAAAAGACACTTAATCATTCGATATAATTTTGAACTTAAGATTGAGAAATGTGAATGCGTTGATTTTTAGAGAAAAAGATAAAAATATGAAAGAATACACACTCAAGTCATTTTGTATTTTATGATCGAATTATCTAGAACTTCATGGCAACCCCACACTGGGTTTGCCTTTTTAGCTTCAAATATAAACACTTCGTTAATTGTCATATCACATACATTTTCGAAAAAATGCATGTTTTTTTCCTACCACGTGAATCAAAATTGCCTTTGTTCAAGAAAAATAATGTAACCTTGAGATTTAATAACCCTTTATTATATGCAGACTAAACAACGTTTTGCCATTAGGCAACAAGATTCTTTTTCATAATTTTTTCTTGAACATTTTGGAATCAGCTGCGCAGTTCCAACCAACATGTAGCAATTATTCCATATTATTTGGATATGCGGGCTGCGGTATACTATTGATATTGAATATCATTGAAAAATTGCATCTACACACGAATCCCTACTGCAGGAACATTTTATCCTTACTTTGTTATTGAGGTAATACGGTGCCACATTATGATGAATACACGTTTTCTACATCCGCACAATTTTTTTTTTTTTGATTCAAATAGGAAGAGATAAGGGTAAAATTTATGAGGTGAACATGGGTTGTTTAGCTTTATACGTTCCACATTTGTAACGGTTTAGAAATATTGTTTTTGAGATATTGGAATCTTATATTTACAAGTTCATTCGTATGTTACATGACAATTAGACACCACTCTCTTAGGTCATGTCCATAAAATAAATATAAATGTACTAAAGTATAGAGCGTCTAACGATGTCATCTCTGTGCATATCTACGATGTATACAGCATGATATAGAAAGGTGTCAAAGGATTTTAAACGATTGTTAAGATAAAGGCAAGTACATGTATCTTTAATGCTGAAAGACATGTTTGATAGGAAATCATAGTTGTACAATTTTTATACATGTAGCACTATACTTGAAGACTTACTTGTCAGTAAAAAGTCTCGGTTTATCATCTAATGGTACCCAGACCGAGCTCTTAAGTAAGAAAAGGCTCAGACGGGAGACATAATTACCATATAGGTGATATTTAAGCATTGGATTCTTATTTTTTGGCTGGTGTTGGTCCTCTAACAATCCTGGTCGTGCCTACGAATTGAAAATGGAAAAATTGTTGGCACTGAGAGCTATGTGTTTTATATAGTACCATAGAACCGAGACATCATAAAATGAGAATCCGGTGATTAAAAGTGTATTAATATATTTTCTTATTTTCTATCTTCATTATTGTTCATTTTACTAATATTTATATTGAATTTAACCTGAAATAAATGGTGTACTAACATTAACGTAAGAGGCGTTTGTAACGTGAAAACATAATGGACTTGAGCATTGCGAGAGATAAAAAAAATTTAATTTTAAAGCACAGTTGTTGTATTTTTGCCTTTATTTGACAGGATAATTGTTTTTTTTCCCAATTATATTGAGTCAAAAGAATGTTAATGTTGGTGTTACTAGGGTATTGAAAATGTATATTCATATTGTGTATTCTGTCGCGCAGAGACAAGGTTTTATGCGTGTCATATAGATTTGAATGTCTAGATTTCTAATGGATTTCATGAAAATAAAAACACTAAATGTAAATATTTTAATTTAAATTCATGACGATAAAGGTAATTTTCACGTTAGTCTTACAGTTGTTAGTTCTGCATGCAATTCGCAAGAAAAATCGCACGAGTAAATTGTATACTATCGAATTACCCAAAGAACATTCTATATTATTTTACTTGAAATAGACGTTGATGGAAATTAAAATCCAAGCTCTATGATAAACGTGTTGACTTCAACTTTTCTATCGTCAGTTTTCCTTACTTATGCAGCAATATGAATATACCTTAATCTGCATAATTATGAAGTTCATATATTTCGGTTGATTCTATACGCAAGAACCTACTTAACGTATGAACAATTTCTAAATCTAGGAAAAATCTTGACAAACAAGCTGATGAAACAAAAAATTCAGCAGTCTCGTTTAAAGTCATCATTTCGTAAGTTTTATGGTTAAGATAATGACCTTGACATTGAGTTCAATGCTTACTGACCATTATTTACACACTGAAATTGATGACAGATTTTTCCCGTTATTTCCTGATCTTGACAAGGAGCACACCGTGGGTGTGACCGGTCAGCAGGTGATGCTCACTCCTTTGTGGCACCTGATCCCACCTCTGATGGTTTTTTAGGTCCTTGTTTGCTTTGCTCCTATTTCGTATTTGTTTTTATCTTTAATACTGTTCGTCATCTCTATATGTTTCATTAAGGTGCACATGTACATATATAATTCATAATGAGAAATTACAATAAAAATGTTGTTGTTGTTCCTTTCATAGTTATGTAAACATAGAGCATCAGAATTTACTTAATGGTTTTGACATAATATTTACATTTTGATGTAAACAATGTTTGTATCTTTACTCCCTGTAATTATCTTTCCGTTCAAATATATCTTAAATTATCTGACATTTCTTTCATAATGAATAAGGTTATATTTGACGCTTTAATACAAAGCTAATTTAAATATTGTCTTTGTTTATATTTTTACTTATATTTTTATAAAATAGCATTTTATATTTAAAGGAAATAAAATTTGAATCTTAGTATAATTATTTCCACAATCTAAGACCACACATATGATTACAAAATAATAGCATCTATTAATTAAAGAATTGATGCCTTTATTTTATGAGGAAAACTGTGTTGCTGCTATTTGAGTTGGGTTAGCTATAAATTAGATCGGGTTCGGGATATCTCAAATTCCTCCTCTTTGCCCTGGATCCTAAAAACGAAAGGTATACGAATTTTAACAGACAGAATTTTCAAAAAATATGCTTTCAATCACGATTGTTTCTTAAATAATTTCATAAAATAGTATAGACAAATATCGGATTTGATGATTAGATGCATGGATGGATTATTCCTTTTTGAAAAAATGCGAGATTGGCTAGGATTGAAATTTTCTATGTCAGCGAACATGTGGCATAAGTTGTGTTAAAACTTGGTTAAGTTGGTTACGTTTTCGTTTTACGAGCAAATATATAAATCAGATTGAGGAATATTTCGTAATTAAGCATTTAAAATATATATATATATATATACATAATATAGAAATCGGGCATTATCTATAGAAATCGGGGGGGGGGTGCTACAATGTAATAGCTGTAATGTGATCAAAGCATTATAATCAGTGTTTATCAGTTTTCGTAACATTATTTATTCAATTGAACATTCTCGAATGATTGG
>PRKT01000177.1:901799-924393 GCA_003671525.1 Saccostrea glomerata | reverse complement strand
GTGCTGGGGTGCTTGGAAGCAAAATTATACTATTTCCAGATCTCAGGATTAACAGGAAAAATTCATTGTAAGGGTAATGTATAGCATAAATCGGGCGATAAGTTATTAACATGCAATAGGAACTTAGTTTATATTCGGCTAAAATAATGCCCCCTATCTTAAACAACACAATCAGTCAACAAGAAAAGCCAATACTTTATTCAAACTTCAAATCTGATGTAATCTTGTAATTAAATTTAGAGATTAATTATCAAGTGTGTGATTTGGCAATTGCATAAATTTCATCAAATTCAATGGCAATCAAAGGAAGCTCACTTACTCCTTAGAGCGATGCTAATTAATTTTATTTGTGTAATGGGTCGTACAATAAATTCGACAATACACTCTGACACTAGGATATTTGCTTAACCATCTTAGGGATGGGGATTCTGATTGAAGTACCTCTTGCTCATACATTCTTCACTTCTAAGGCTTACCTATTAGGAATAAAAGAATTGATGATTTTATTTAATTGGGGTTTAGGTAAAATAGGGTTAGACTGTTAAATTTAAGAAATGACAAATCATTGCTCAATGCATGCGAAAGAAGATAATCTTCTGTATGATATATAACCAGTTGCTTAAATAATAAAGTCTCTTCTTTTAGCTATGGTAAGTATTTAAAGTTTAAAGGTGTGCTGTGACCCAGAAAAATAGTAACTGAATGATCATGAATCATGTAATATCAAATTATTCCTTCTCAACTACTGACAGGGTTAATTAAATAAGGTTTTGAAGAAAAGGGATATACTTCACAATTAACAAAATATACTGGTAAAAATATTCCAGCTTTGTACTTGTGTTTACTTAAAAGTTTGTCTGCCTTAATTAAGCTTTACTCATACCTGGATTTTGAGTTAAAAATCTGAGTAGTTTTACTAAAAATAATTCATATTAATTAAAGCTATTCTCGATAATTTTATTCTATTGGTTAGAGAATAAGATTTATGGAATATTTAAATCAGATGAGAATATGAAAACATCAGGGTTGAAAATATATTACTGAAATTAACTTTTGTCATTCAAATTCATAACACATAGATAGGTAGAGACAAGGCCATTCACTCAATTCTAAGGGTTAAAAGAGAATTTTATTGTTAGACAATTTTGTGTCCAACTCTTAAGTTGGAAATAATAAATTCTTTAAGAAATTATAAAATGGATAGGGATTTTAGTAGAAAACTGTATCATACACTAGTTACTAGAATGAGTTGTATATGAGGCTATTGATCATGATTTAGGGGTATAACAGATTTTGGAGTATCTATTCAGTAAGATTTATTATTTGCAAGGTTATCAAGTCAAGTGCACACAAATATAACGTGTAGTATACCTATTTAAATCACTAAAGCATAAAATTTCTTTGTTCAGTAGTCAATTATTGATAAACAAGAGGGCAAATATGTAAAGGACTTAAATTTTTGGAATTGATTCATTACTACATTAGGTCCACCTGTTTGAATATACACATACATTACAAATATTCGGCCAATTGATGTGAGGTGTATAAAATCATATTTGTTTTATTTTCCTCTATATAAATAATACACATACAAGATCAAGATCAGCCTACAGAACCATAAGATGCATGCTTCTATGTTTAGAAACATTGTGAGCCATCGAAAAAATAGCAATCTGTCTTTTATTCGAAACTTAGAAAGTTTAATTACTGAACGTAATCTTCAGATTAAATTAATCTTTTCATAAAAGATAATTAAAACGTGTTAAGGGTGTGTCTCATCCATATAGTTGAGATGTATAATTACCACTTATTGATTTTTTTATGCCAGAATATCAAATGTTATTTTATGTATGTATTAAAGGAAATAGAAAAAAAAATTATATTTTGATGCCACATCGTCATCCTAATCATGTTCCAGGTGCTTTGATAATAAATTTGATTTAATCTCTTCGATGAATATATAAAAATCAATATGTTTTAGTCGTCATTATCAATCTGTTCAACACAATTAACACTGCGAATGACATATAGGTCTCCAACAGTGTCATGATTAGGCCTAGCTATTGGTTTGAATGCAATTGATTCTGCAATATGCCCAAAAGTTGCTGAAATATATTTCATTTGTAAATATACTTCTTAAAATGATTCAGAAATTAAAAGTACATTTTTCAAAAGATCAACTCTTTTTGTTGGTTTTATTTTTTATTTTGTTTGACAATTATTTTATCAATAAAAAGTGAAGATACCAAAGAGTGATCATTCTCAAATGCCATTAAACATTGAATTAAGAGTAGAAGCAACATAGTCATCTGAAATCAGATTTAGGATCATGTGCCATAGACATAATATAAATAAAATTAGACAGTAAGGTTTCCTAGTCCTGTTAATTTATTCACAAACGCCAAAATTATACAGTTTATTTCAAAATAACCCTTTTTTTAAATAGATTTTTTCCAGCAGAAATGGTTCCATATTATAAGAGTGTATAGTGTTAGATTTCGCTTGGTTTTTTGTTAACATTTATAAGCTTTCTGTTTCAAAGTGATAGAATGCTCTGAAGGGCAGGGCTGATATTTGTACTATTTGATTACACATTAAGTGTCTTACAGATCCTATTCTACAGAATTAAAATCGTAATCTATTAATGAAACATAAAGATAGGGAAGGGATTGGTTTATTTATTGTGCTGATGATGAAACTGAAGAAATCAATGGTGTCACTGGTACTAATCAATCAGTTTAATACAATTAGCATGTTGATTGACAGATGCATGGAGATCCTAGGGCTAAAATGGAAATGGTAAAGTCTTACGACATTGATACAAAAAGGCATTGTATCAGTAATGCTGCCGCATCACTGAACCGCATTCTTTGGAATTGATTGAAGACATCCGAAAACATTCCAGAATTTACTAAAGGCAGTTTCCTCTGATTGAAAAAAAATTTCCGCTTTGTTTTTCAAGTTTTGTTTCATGATTTCACATGCACACGTGTCTTCATTGTTATGAAACCTTTCAATGGCTGAAAATATTTTGATCCTGTTCCCCTGAACTTTATGTTTGTACAACTTTTTACTAAAACAATTTTGAATATAATTACTAAGGACTAGAGCCTTCATATTTTACAGACGTAAAAATGACAAGGTTTACCTTTTTAAATCAACAATTTTTTAAAAACTTTTTATTACTTTTTTACCTTGACCTTGGAGTTAGACCTACTTTTGAAAAAAAATTAACCCCGGTAATAACATCTTGAACAGTTAGTGGTAGATCTTGAATGTTTCACGTGTGTTTTGTCCCTTGAAAAAGGTCTTTCCACGGGTACCTTGTGCTGACCCGTTGACCTTGACAGTGGATTTTTACCCACTTTTTAAACTTTTAACCTAAGCAATTACTTTTTAATGGTGAGTGCATGGGATTTCATATTTTTGAGATATATTCATTGATGACAAGTCTTTATTTTGAGAAGAAGGTTATAGCGTTTAATCTCTGAACTTTAGAGTTTTTCTCGCAATTAAGAAACATGAACGTTCGCCATACGGTGGCATCAGTGTTTCAAACACTTGTGTTGTGTCTTATGATAATCGAACGTGAAACTAATATTTCTCTGCAAAGACCTTAATAGGTCAATTTTATTGTCATTAAACATGCTTTTCTATGAATTATTTCAAATTAAAGTTCGAGATCTGCTAAATATGCATCTACCGTAGAGGACAGATATTTCTATAGGCAAAATACATCATGGATTTTAGAAAACAGTATTTCATTGTTAAATTCGCGAGTTAGAGAGAAAATTGAATAGGAGAAATTGAATCGGAATTTGATAGCAGATAATATATGTTTCAATGGATGATATTGATTACATCAGTACAGAAAACTACATGTGTAAAAATGTCCTTTAAATTAAATATGCAAATTGATTCAGAAGGATGATTTTCGATATAAATGGTTCTGTATTTGCATGTAAAGAGTGAATATGGTATGATCGATTTAAAAATTCGGTCTTTTTCGGATCCTTTTCTATAAACTTGATTTATTGAATACAAACAAAAAAATGTATCAATTCCAAATGATCGATACAGCACATTTCTCTATTATACAGGGGAAAAATGGTTTATTTAATGTGTTGGAGGAAGAAGTTCAATAGTGTCACTAGTTCTTATGAATCAGTTCAATAGTGTCACTATAGTTCTTATGAATCAGTTACACACAATTAACATCTTGATTGACACATGCATGGGAGAACCTTGCGCTAAAATGGGAATGGAAAAATCCTAAGACATTGATTATAGAGAGACATTGTATCAGTAATGCTGCCGCGTCACTGAATCGCATTATTTGGAATTGCTGGAAGGTATCCGAAATCGTCTCAGAATTTTTCTATTGACAGTGTTATCGTCATTGAAAATATTTCTGACTTGTCGTTCAAGTTTTCAATTTCAAACTTGTAGCGCTGATGATACTGACTGTCAGAAAATGATGAAATCAGAGATCTATTTTAGTTATGGCTATAATTTTACTCTTCGATGCATGCTCAAACTACAAACAATCCGCATATGGGAATTCTTCGAGAGATAGATAAAAGGATAAACATATCAATTTAATCGGACACGTCTCCGAGGATCCTAAAAGTGATTATAGCGCTTTACAACTATATGGCATTTTGAGATTGCATCAATATTACATTAGATAAAATCAGATCCACGATATTTCTTTGAAACCCTTGTGCAGACACTTCTTTTCAGTTACGTCTGGACGTAAGCGAAAATGAATGCATACAAATTAATTTAAATACCGGGGTATATACATCTTTGTTTGAACAAACTAAACACTTAAACCATATACGTGTGCTTGTTTTTCTTAACCCTGCCATCTTGTAATTTTATTTGTCGAATTTCAATTTTTTCTTTTGCAATAATATTTCATAGAAACGTTTATATACTAGAAATATGATATGCATTGTTATTTGGAAACTATTCATAAGGGGATGTTCTCTTTTCTCTTGCTAATTGTGACATTTCCAACTATTACTCGAACAGTTTAAAGAAAATAATATTTGAGAACAAAAAGCAGCAAATCATGCTATTTCATAATAAGTAAATTTTGAGTTTTTGATATAATTTCATATTTTAGAATTTTTTTTACATGTAATCTATAACCCAGCATAAGAGATTTTATCAAGTTCTTTATTTAACAAAAAAAGGTTCGGGAGAAAAAAAAGCATAAAAAATCTACATCATTGCCATGAGTATTTAGAATTATAATTCATAAGATATTATGATATGATAACATAGATCCACCATTATTGTCTTTCAAAAACTTGTAACTCATTCTATATTGTAACTTTCTATTTTTTATTTTTTACTTTTGCTAATGTATATTTGAGAATTCAACAGTTTAATAATTTTTTTCTAGGCTCAGAGCCCGTGAAATGCTGCAAATTCCTAGCGGCATCTATTATTCACACTTGTGAATAATAACAATGTCTGCTGGATATTCAAATGAAATTTTACGATAATTTGTTTAGCTGTCAGCTTTAGAAATTTAACTTTTTTGAAAAAATTTATAATTATATTGTTCCATGTTAGAAAATTATATGGTTTAAACTTAAAGGTTATTTCTGCATCTTTAAATGCTATATAGAAGGGATTAAATTTTTTTCAAATTATAACATATTAATCATTGGTCGTTCAGACGAAGGCAATGGTCTATATAATTTGTATACCCTTATACATAAATGAATACTCACAATCAAATGCCCACTCGGCATTATCACTATAGTCCACTGCCATAACAACGGATCCTGTCTCTGTCAGGGAGTTTGAAATAGATTCAGCCATCATCATGATGAACGATTTATGAACCACGTCTTCAGAACTCTTTAACAACTTCACTGAGCGCTAATTTCTGCTGCTAATCAACAGGTACAAAGTGTAGTGACCTTACTTATATACCTGAGCTTTTTTATTCAGCTAATCGAATCGATTCTGTTTTCATGACTATTTTGGATGTGCTCTCTATTGATAAACAATGGCCCTCCATTTTCCCTATGGGCTGGGTTTCTCGTGTATTATCGGCCCAAGGATACCAAATTAACAGGAATGTGAAAGCATAAACATTCAATGTATTTCGTGAAAAAATAAAAATAAGATTATATATATACATATGATGAGAATTAGTGTACCATGTTTTATATTCCTGGATGTATAGCGTGGAGACTGTGCATTACGTTTTCCCTTATTCTCATTGCATTACAGATATGCATGGCCTTGATATTGATTTGTTTATGAACGCCTGTAATGACGCTGTAGAGAAAAGTAATTAACGAATGTGATTAGTGTTAAGACTCAAGGGAAATCTGCACTTGTTTCTACATGCAAACTCGAACTTACGTCAAGTAGGAATAGCACCACATTTTCACTTGCTAAGTCAGAGATTGAAAATATCCAAGTTTAAAAGTTACTCATCAAAAATTGATCAACATATCTAGGAATAATTTTAATTCAAATACAAATTTTTTCCAATTATTTCTTCTTAATATGTCATTAAAGAATACAATTTCAAAAGAAAACAACGATGAATTGTCTTTCTATTTTTATTAAAAAGAATAAATTTATAATGCGATGGATAGTTTATTAGCACCAGGAGCTTGTCCAATTCACTGATTACAACAGAAGGTCAGCAGTACTGAGCAGCATTTGTTTAACACTGTTTCAGGTACATTGTATATTCATTGACATTGATTTGACTCAGGTGCTGCTACTTCAGACGTATAATGTATTTTTAAGTTGCATTTGTCAAAAGCAGTGCTTTTGGTAAAGTCAGCGGCGTCGAACAGCTTTTGTCCAAGATAACAATTATGTAAAATTAAGTAGCATAAAGCAGTATACTGTCCACCTTTTTGCTTCCGTTAAGTCTGTTGGCCTTATGAGAGCCTCTGCGGTGGACAAATGCGGTTGACCAGAAGCACTGGGTGGACTTTAGACGCGCAACTTCTCAATAATCCTGACTTTATCATAAGCAAGTCCGTCGGCAAAGTAACTCCAACTAATACACATTTTCATTTGTTTTCAATGTTAAGGACTTCGTCTGAATGTAGTAAGAATAGATCAGGAAAATAATTTCAATGCTCCCAACAAAATAACAGGCCAAGGGCAATGATTGTATTTATAGAATCGTTTCAATTATTTAACGATAAGATTCCTGCATAATGGATTGTGTGAAACAAATGTTTGCATATGAATATAAAGAAAAAAACCCAAAGACATTGTACAAGGTAAAAATAATCCCAGTGCTATGTTCATTAAAAGGGTTTAAAACATATCTCAATAGTAAGAAAATGAGGCAAATAACAAAAAAAATTGTTTAATATTTTAACTTTCACTCTATATCTTATAATATCGGCTATGGTCTTACACTATTGGTTCTTGGACTTTTAAGTTAAGAAGTCGATTTATGATTATTTTCTTAATCACTTCATAAAACTTTTCATAAATTCAAGGAGAATGACTAATTCAAAAATTCCTTACCATACAAAAATGTGAATTAAATCATGGAGAGAAATTCGATGTATTTTGCATCAAATGCGAAAAAAATATTTTGTTGAGGAAATGCATATAAAATGAAACATGGAATACCAGACTCAAATTGGTTTCGTGATGACTTTGAAAATAAAAGTTGAATACAGGCAATACATGTACTACATATAGTATGTCTCTGAACGATATATGACTTTAAAAAAAATGATTTCTGTTATCAAAATTTTAAGCGTACCTGATAAAATAATACTGAATATCAATTTCAATGTTTTTCGCGGCATAATATTACAAAATAATAATCAGTAAAAACTCGTTTATTATGCATGCATTTCATTTTTCTAAAACACTAAATCGTGTAGAGTTTTAATTACTGCAAACCAACTTTTTATTCGAGTGCAAGAATTTTTTGAAAGATCTGCAAGAGCCTCGTAATCGCGAATATTTCTCGCTGCGAACCGATCCTTACAGATTCTGAATCTATGAACAACAAACTCAAAAAGGCTTGATTGCGAAAATTAATCATTGCAAACTAGTTTATCGCTGGTAAATCGTGAACTAAAGACGTCGCGAAATTTGAACTACAGTATTCGCCTGTTTGTTTTTGTTGCTTAAATACAAACACAAGTAAATCCTGATTGATTATATTAAAAACTGATAACAAATATAAAATATGAAGATAAAATAGTGAGCAATCTGATTTATAAATTATAATAGAAAATTTTCAGGAGGACTTACGTAAAATTATTGCTTTCCGCTTCAATCTATGTGTATATAAATATAAATAATCGCCTTGGCCTGTTGCAGCCTAAAAAAACAATAATAGCGATTTGCATTCTAATGTTAATGGGTATCTAATAATCTAATAATCAAGCTTTATGATATTTAACTTTTCAATCGTCAACTTCCCTTATATATGCAGCAACATACCTTCATAACTTTGATACGGGATTCATATCTCTCAGTTGGTTTGATATGAAAAACATGAACTACCTACAAACAGTTTTCAAAACGAGGTATGTTGACAAACAAGTTGCTGAAACAAGAATATCAACAGTCTAGTTTAAAGTCTTTATTACTTTAGTTCTATGGTCGATACTACATGTTAGACCTTGGTAGCAAATACCATTTATCATAAAGTCAATAGCTGACTTTTGTTTTTTTTTCATTTTAGTTGATAGGCCATTATAGACACACAGATTTGTCGACGGATTTTTCCGTTATTTCCCGATCATGAAAAAGAGCATTCGTGGTGTGACCGGTCGGCAGTGGATGCTCACTTCTCCATGACACCTGATCTCACCTCTAACTTGTTGGAGGTCCATTGTTTCTTTGCTCCAATTTCGTATTGTCAAATCGACTTTTAAACTTGACTTCTTTTCTTTATCTCAATAAATTTCATTGCAATATCTTTTCTTTTGTGTTTTGCTAAAATTTATCTTATCTTTTATTAAATAAAAAGAATTTTAGTGTTACAAACATTCGCTAAAATAAACAAAACGAACTATATTTTAATTAAACCTAAAACAATGATTCATAATGATAACTGCTAGTTAAATAATAACCAAAGTTTAATATATTAAAGTAGGCAAAGCAAAGTTTGGATAAATAGGGAAAAAATTTAAGGTTAAAAAGTTTGTAGAGCCAAAGTGAAATTAGGGAAAGCCAAGATTAAAGTTGGAATAACCAGTTTTTAAGTAGAAATGACCTAATGACCTTTCACGTCTTTCATCGAATGTTTAAGGGGCAATAACTCAAAAATTGGTCGAAATCAACTCCAGGAAATTGTAATGACTATTATCTACTTAAGTATTGTTGGTGGGTACTACTGGTTAAATACAAAAATTGTCAAGGGATCTACAGTTCAAGTATTTCTTTAAATTTATTAAAAGGATGTGATGGGGAAATGCAATACACAGAAATCTTCTGATCTACGTAATGGCCAGAAAAATTAACAACATACATACATGTACTTAAAAAAGTAATTATTAAAAAAGACTTTGGAAACAATGTTCTTAGAAAATCAAATTAATCAAATAAGATGAAAGTACATGAAAAATTTTGTTTTCTAATCATAATTACCGGGTAGTGGAAAAAAAGATCAATTTAGCACCTCATGAATTTCCAGATGTTTGAAAAGAGTTACCTATCTTCTTCCAGTGCAAAATGATGGACAGACTGGTTAACGGGTTTACCTGACGAATAAAAAGAAGAGACCATAAATATGACAAAAATACCAAATATAGAGAAAAAAAATTATAAGTGCTCTCAAGGACAAACTTTTAAAAGACGTGTTGTGCTTCAGTTATTCTAGAAGTGATGTAAATATGAAATAAATTATCAAAAGCTCCAAAAAATGTAATTACTCGAGTATTTAAAAAAATCTATTTTCAAAGTTTTTAACACCAACACAAACATTTATTAATTTTCTAAACTGTATACTTTCATTCCTGGCGATAAATTAGAACTACCCTTTGTGATATCAACCTGCTTTGTTGTTTGTGATGGAAGTCATTAATTTATAATCCTGAGATTGGTATTCAACAAAATGACTTTGTTGAAAATCATTCTGATTTTACATAGAAATACTCTAAAATTGATATCAAGGAGGCTGTAGTGGACACCATTTATTGAGTCTACTAACAATACCAACTGGCACAACTTGTGTTTCTTTTCTTTCGGTAAGCTGTGTTTATATTCTTTTATGTTAAACATTTTATCTAATAACTTAAAAAAATAAGAAAACACCTTGTTGTTGCCTTAAACTCGTAATTTTTAGGGATGTTTCAAAAAAGCATTATCTTTTTCACAACTGTTTCTTTCATTCGTGTGTCGATTTGATGCCCCCAAATGGTCATGAAATAAAAGACACCACAGCTAGACTCTGTCACATATGCATCATATTGAGAAGTTTTTTTGAGTATAGACTTTCACGGCAAACTAACAACTAAATTATATGTTCAATAACTTATATTACTATTTCCGCATCGTCAATTTTTGTTATATATGCATGTAGGTTATCCCGCTTTCATCTGCATATGGTATTTACATTTCCAAGTTTCAGATTTGCCAAGAAGCATGTTCCGAGTAAATTCACTTTTTAAACAAAAGCTGGCAACAACATAGAGCCCAACGCACTTTCCAAGCTCACATGGTTTTTTACACAAATTAAGATCACAGTGTAATTATGCAAAATTATGTAACGAGACAAAAAAAAATATTTTAAAAGTGATTACTTACTTACTTTTAAGTTTATTTTACTAACTTAAAACATAATTCATACATTATATTGGTAGGATTTTGATATACTCTTCGCCGTTGGATTGGGATAGTTCCCAAATTGTTTTTCGTGTTTTTTCGTCAAATGTAGCTGTCTATGTACCCGTTTTTTTAAAGCAGTTCTTTGCCGTGCATTTACTCAAAAACAATGCAAATCATGTTACTTTTGTATTTCTATGCAATAAAACGACTCTTTAAAGCGCAAGATGAAATAGTATTTCTCATATGTTCGACTGCTTTTCATGTTAAAAACCTGGTATTTTGTATGGTTACTTTCTAAATCTAGCATCTTAAGAGATATATCCCACCGCCAAATTCTCAAGTTTCAGACCGTCAACGTAGAAGAATTTTCTTTTCAATCGTAACAATTTACAATTTAAAAAGATAACCACTATTTTTTATCCTGTCTTTTTGCATGATTTCTTTATGCTGTATTGTCATTTGTCGGTGCTACATTTCAACAAAACCACAACTAGTATGGAAAATGTGCAAAGTACTTCCAAAAAATACTCATCTTAAGGACAGATGATAAAAACACATTTTTTCTTTGAAAAAGATTAAATATCATGTCACAAGTTTAGAAATGTAGATGGTTCTTAGATTTTGTTCTCCTAAGAACTGGAATATGAAAAACACTTGGAAAATATTAGTAATATTTCAATGAAAAAACAAATATAAACAAATCACATTCAGTAAAGGTTTACAGGTGAAAACAAATTTCAGAATATGCTGTCTTGGTGCTAAAAGTGTAATATATAGTGAAGAAAAATATACCAAGCCAGGTGAATTTTATTAAGAAAAGCTAAATTGTAAAAATCAGCCTATGTGATATTGCTAATTTTTTGTCATTTTGTTCCTCCTCTTAAAATTCACCTGGCTTGGTATATTTTTCTAAAGTTTATACTACACTTTAAGCACCAAGGTTACATATTCTGAAATTTGTTTTCACCTGTAAACCTTTACTGAATATGATTTGTTTATATTTGATTTTTATTGAAATATTACTAATATTTTCCTAGTCAATTTCATTTTCCAGGTCTTAGGAGAAAACATTATAAGAATTATCCACTTTTCTTAACTTGTGACATGATATTAAATCTATTTCAAAGAAAAAATTTGTTTGTATCATCTGTCCCTAAGATGTCAGTTTGAAAATTTCATCTAGATAGTAACAATGAAAGCTGGATAATTCTAATTTGTAAATTTGTAAATACCAATGGTGAAATCATGCAGGTGTTACATCGTATCATTTATAAATGATGTCCAATTTAAACATTGACTTTAAAACTTTTAGGTCATGAATTTACAGAACATGTACCTTTAACATGAGATACTAAATACATATTTGAGCTATGTCTCGTGTTAAAGGTAGATAATATTCATTTCATTGCAAAAAGAATGATTTGTGCGAAAAGAAAAACCATGTGAGCTTAGAAAGTGCATTGAGCTGACAGGTATAAGTTGATCTAACAGTGATTTCGACAAAGGTATTTTAGTAACTATCATTGGGTAGAATTTAGGATGACTTCATCATACCATTTCCAAGGTAAATTTTTATATGCTGAATTTGACTATGAAATGATTTGTCTTTTTGATCAATACTCAGGGATCTCGGCAGATTTGCTTACTCCAAAGAACCTGATCTCAAACCTGGCATTTCAAGGTGTCCGTGCACGTGTCAATACCCCCTCTTACTCCATATTTAACATGTTAAATCGAGCACTGTTCAAAATATCTCATTGAATCTTCTCCAAATTTTGTTTTATCTGTCAAAAATAGTTGTTTAATGTCACCTACAGATTGCAAAAAGAATGATTTGTGCGAAAAGAAAAACCATGTGAGCTTAGAAAGTGCATTGAGCTGACAGGTATAAGTTGATCTAACAGTGATTTCGACAAAGGTATTTTAGTAACTATCATTGGGTAGAATTTAGGATGACTTCATCATACCATTTCCAAGGTAAATGTTTATATGCTGAATTTGACTACGAAATGATTTGTCTTTTTGATCAATACTCAGGGATCTCGGCAGATTTGCTTACTCCAAAGAACCTGATCTCAAACCTGGCATTTCAAGGTGTCCGTGCACGTGTCAATACCCCCTCTTACTCCATATTTAACATGTTAAATCGAGCACTGTTCAAAATATCTCATTGAGTCTTCTCCAAATTTTGTTTTATCTGTCAAAAATAGTTGTTTAATGTCACCTACAGGGGAAGCTAGATTAACCTGGTGTCTGTGTGCCATGTCTGTCGTTTAAAAATTCTATCATTCCTAGAATTCACTATTCAGAAAATTTGATATTTTGCTTGTGTATTGCTCAAATGAATTATGGGTTTTGTAAGCTAGCAGGGTTATCGACACATGGAGTTTTATCATTCACTTTAATATTCTTTCTTACTGCAAATATTAGCATATTCTTTTCTCTTTCAGATGTAAATTATGTGTTATATGTATTTAACACGTGCACTGTTTTTTGTTAGATAATTTATTAAATACAGGCTAAAGAATTTCTATTCATTTAGCATTTTGATTTTTTTTTCAACAATTCAATAAAGCCGTTGTTGTGTTTTTTGCAATATTATCAAAACAACAAACAGCACAGCCATTTAAAATTCTTTTTAAGATATTCATATACAGTTTATACGAGCTCGAGCGGACAAAAACAGGCCTTGGCTCTTATATCAGGTACATTCATTTTGCTTTATCATATTTTCTTCTTTTATTTTGATTTAAACATCTTTTTCGAAAATTTTCACTCATACACTTTCACTCATATACTTTAACAGACAAGAGACCCTGCACTTGCCTGTTAATTAATCATGTAGGGCCTTCAACAACGAAGGATATTCTTTGCGTGAACAACTGCTGTGGTACGTAACCTCGGGTCTACCACTGCTCTATACTTTTCTATACTAAGTTTTTGAATCAACTCAATATAACATTGATGCAGTTTTCTGCGCATGTTTTGTTTTTCCTTTTTCTTATATTACCTCTTTTAACACGTTTGTCTCATTTATGCTATATTATTGCGCCTGTCTGCATGTCTGGAGGACAACCAATTTTAACTCACGGCTATATGAGTCGTATGAAGGACATCTGATGCGTTGTATTCTTTTACCACACAAGAAGACTTCTGAATTCTCTAAAGAATTAATGTCAATTATCAATTACAGATATACTTATAATTAGCGGTCGATTTCTAGTAAATACCATCCTTAGGACATCAATATATCAAACGTGTAATGAAGCAGTAGGGTTAAACCGACCTCCTCTTTTCACCTTCCCTTTTCACTTTTAGTGAGAATCCACTAAAATATCAATCATATGACCCCTAATAGAAAGATCGATTGAAATCTATGTGACTATGTGGCTAAGCTCGCAGTCATTGTACCTTCTTTACCGCTTTCATCTTTTAATGTCCCGAGTAGACTCTGGCATTTGATCATATTTCTACAAAAAGATATATTCTCTTTGAAGAATTCACATTGGAAAATGCAAATGGTCCAATTTTTTACTTACCAAATTTGAAACAATTTGTTACTTCCCCCCACGGGTGCGGTGTCTTTCTTGTTATTATATGTTAAATCATATCATTAAAATACATTGATTCCCTATGACATCCTTTTAGAACGTGCTTAATTTTTCTCTGCAAATTATCAGTTGACGTCGCAATTTTCGAAGTCCATTATTTGAAAGGCTTCAATCCGTTATGCTTGTGTATGGACAGCTTGTCCTCGGGCGCCTCGTCTACAAGAAGCTAAAGATGCTTGTTTCCAGTCAATCTTGGAAAAAATTTTCTTTCATTCATATATGCAAATATTTCCTTAATTCTTGGTAGTGTATGTGTATTAATCGATTTTAAGTTGTGGATGCCGAGTGACTCTGACATCTCAACAACTACATACAATTTCATTTTTCTTCAAGAAAGTTATAATATGAGTTCTTCAGTCACTTACCTTGACATTTGTAAGTGTTCCTTCCCCTTCTATACTACCAAATTATCTCTCAAATTTTCCTCTTCATTTATGGTACCCAGCTTCTAAGGAAAGAACAAAGAACAGTATCAATACAAATCTGACCCTATATGTTTTCTTCTAAAATATGGAATTGATATTACAAATTGTAATTCATCCTTTCTGAATCATACCAATCCCATGCAGATAGAATGTTGCAATTATTTTCCTGTGTGACACGATCTTGTAAAATCTTATGCTATTTCTGATCAATGTCATTAACTTGAATGTGCATTTCCCCGTTTTTTTAAGCTAAAGAAGACATCAATATTCACTAGAATTTTCATTTCGATAATGCATCGCCCGCAAAGATCTTTAAGAATGTGATAATCTTAAAGGATAAAACATATGGAGATAACGAACTACATGTATATTCCAGATCAAAAGTCCATAAAAAAAATACAAAATAGGAGCAGAGCAAACACGGACCTTCAAAACCTCAGAGGTGGTATCAGGTGCCATGGAGGGGTGAGCTCCCCTGCAGACCGATCACACCCGCTGTGTGCTACTTGTCATGATCGGGAAATAACGGAAAAACCGGTCGTTAAGGATATCCGATCCTCAGCCAGGAAGGATAACTCCAAAAATTAATATTTAATTTGAAATGCATCAAAATGAAGCTTGAAAATGGATTTTTTTCATGCAACAATTTTCAGTTTATTCATCTTTATAAGATTCAATGATTTTGGAAGTCTTAGAAAAGGTCTAATAAAAGTTGACATTTGTACCCTAGAAAAGGAAAAAATAATACAATTTAGGGAAATAAGATTTTCTTGAATCCTGCCTTAGATACCAATGCTTATTAGCATGATATGAAATAAGAAGTGATTTGTGGTGTCTTGCAATGATAGCAAAAGCCTTTTACAAGTTATGTTTCGTAGAATGCATGACGAAAATAGAAGACAAAAAATACCAAATGAGTATAAAAATCATGACGCTTTCTCTAAATACCTATCGTTTTTTAATCTCAACTATATTTGTTGATCAATTTGCAAATAGAAAATGCATTGCTGATATTCCAATTCGCTTTTTCTGCAAAAACACTGGGAGATTTGACAATTATCCGTATATAATATTATCAACTTTAATCTTTACCTTTAAAGAAATACTGTGGATAAATTTAAATAACTTTGTGGATTCAGAGATACTTTTATGAGTATTTTTGATTCCTTAACTGCTAATTTTATAAACCTGAGGACCGGACTACCTTAATCCAGTATATACATAATGGACTAACAATTATTATGAAAAAACGTCAATCAGCATTTGACTCAATGATTAATTGGATTTGCTGACAATGTCATTGTATCAACCATAGAACTTAGGAAATGATGACTTTAAACGAGACTGTTAAAATTCTTGTTTCATCAACGTGTTTAATTGTCAATAATTTACTTCTATGTAGAAATCGTTCATACGTAGAGCATACAAGCTATCTGAACTTTGAAGTGAGTAACGGCTGTGGACAATGTTTTCTTTAGAGAAATTACCCCGGAAATGAGTCCTTTTTAGACATTTCCTGTTCAAAACTTCAAAATATATCAAATTCTTTATTGATATATCATTTCATTATAAATCACAGTCGTCATATATTCAATTAAATTTTAAGCCAATTTCATAACCTTTTGAAAAGATTAAATTATAAGAGCATAATGAAGCCCAAACAATACATCAGTCTAACTCTTTTAGACTAAGTCAAAACTACAATTCAATTTTTTATCACATATATGAATCAAACAAAGAAAATCATACACATATTTTTGAAAAGTGCTCAGAAAGTCAAAAAAAAAATACTGATGATGCATATATTATTGCAGTGGAAGGATACTTATAAAAAAAATCTTCACATCGACATGTACACATTTGTAAATTTAAATACCTTGAAACTTAAACCTAACATATAGAGATATTTGGTCTTTATTAATGCGTATTATTCACAATACATACAGACCAGTCAAGATTCTTCGTTAAATAATATCAAAGAATTCTTTGTGAATGATCTTTATCTTGAAACCTATATCAATTATCGTAGAAAATAATATATCAGACGTACAAAGTTCATGTATACCGTTTACGTGTTAACTGCAAATCAATCGCATATATCGTCAAAAATAATATCATTTTGCAGTATAGTAGATAAAAACACGTATTATGTTAGATACAAAATTTAAAAAAACTTCTGTTATTACTTTGAAAGATGTATCTTTCACCTTAGTTACAAGCTGTTGTCTATACTTCAATATTTTTGAACATCTGTGATATTTTTTGTTATATTTGGGGCGTATATCATCGTTGATTGGAAGTCAAAATAAATTTTAAAAAGTTCAAAGTTTACTCAGATTTCAAAATTAATATGATGTTAGATTTTTTTTTAATTCCCGCCGCTACATGCTCTTGTGTTTATAATCGATATATACTTAAATACTCAAAATATATCGAAAACCTTTAATTTTACTAGTTTCGTCGATCTATGATGTGTAGTAATATTAATCAATACAATCTTTAACGATCAAAATTTTCACAATTATCAAAAGTGTCAATTGAGATAATAAATAACAAAAGAATATATTATTTGGCGAAATATACACTTTTTTATTAGTCCCTCACCACATTCTGTGGAAGCCAAGAGGTTTCAATCACATCCGAATTATTATAATACACCAAGAAGTCGTCGCGGGTTAGAATCCAATACAGGACATGAAAACAGTCTCATCGGATGTGACCGTACATATATTAATCGAAGTCCCGGTTGCAGTACACATAAGTACATGCACAAAAAAGATCCCTGACCGTTTCATGGCCCCGATTGCGAATAACATGTAAGTTCTTAATTTGTGTGGGAGGATAAGGGTTACCTTACATCTGTTAGATTGAATAATGTATGAGAGCCATTGAATATACCTTTTGCTACAGTAAATGGATGCAAAAGAACTTTAATGCTTTTTTTAATGCTTATTATTTGTGGATAGAAGGTTGATAGTTCAATGAGGGTATAAAGTTGACCCTGTCCCCAGTTTAATCTATCTTTTAAGAGACAAAATAGACAACATATGTATGTCAGGCATTATTATACACAATACAGCCAGACTAGATGCTTTAATCGGTATGATCATCCATCTGCAAGACCAATACTCAATTTCACTAAACGTTTTTATGGCTTTCATGCGGAATGCATGGTTATTTGAGGTATTTGATAGGAAGCATGATTCTCCAAGGAATAATATTCTTTATTTGTGAATACGTGTATAATTGGTGTTTAATTGATTAGTATTTGGTCTAACGATAAACAACGTAGTTGATTCTCGTTGATTGAAGTGAACGGTGGTTGTACTAATGCTAATTTAACTTTGATTCATTTTTTTATGTGCCCCGCATAAAAGGGAGATCGTGATTTAAAATTATCTATGCAGTTTCTATTTGGAAACATTTTTGAAAAATCTACTTTCATTCTTACAAGAACTTACTTTCTGGTCCCTGCTAATAAAGCAAGTAACAACATTATCTTTGTTTGTAAGGTTAATTAAACTACAGGTAATAATTCAACTTATACTCATAGTTCCCTTTTAAGGAAGACATTCTTTTAAATCATATGTCAGTTTTTAATATTCTTAAGATACCAAACATACCAAACATACCAAAATGAATTTGAACTACCATAGCTATATTGGATTACGTAACTTCATAAAAATTCTTACAAACAAAGATACTTAGCTGGTTCCAGTAAATACTCAACCCAGCGTCTTTCGTTATTCCTCACTAAGATATTAAGAGTAGTGAAGAAGAAACTTCAAAAGAACTGTGCAACAATATATTCAAGAAGTGGTTTAAATCAGATGTGGATGCTAAAAAAATTCCAAAGAACTTTTGGACAATTTGAAATCACAAGATTTTATCAAAATAAACAGCTAACAATCCTTCGACAACTTTGTTCTCAATAATTCCACACGATAAATTAAAATCCAGGCTTACTTAATATCATTGAAAGCTGTTTTTTAAAAAATGGAACTCGTCAATTTACATACCTTGTCATTGATCATTTGCAAAATCATTTTGTAAAAAAAAACATTCTGATTTTACAGAAAAATGCTATGAAGCTAACAACAAAAAGATGCTTGAGTTTCTGATTGACAATATTTATATTTGGTTATTTGAGACCAGGTCTTCGAACAGTCTATTGGAATTCCAGTGGGTACCAATTGCGTCCCGTTATTAGCAGGCCTATTTTTGCAGCAAATTTTGTCCAAATACGTGAAAAGAAGAAAACATTTGTTGAAGCCTTCAGCTCGACATTAAGTAACATGTATATCGACGACGCATTGTTAATTAACAATAAACAATGGCAGCCTCCATTTTTTGTCAATACAATATCTCCCAGTGTGCTTGAGATAAAGGATACCAAAGAGTCTGGCACATCTGTTTCAAATTTGGATATTTTACTTGAAAAAGAGGTTAATGGTAATCAGCCAACTAAGCTCTATAAGCGTTAGCATTTTTTAAAAAAAACTTTATAATCTCAACTTCCCTTACTTATGCAGCAATATTCTTTCATCACCTGCATATGGAATTTATATATCTTAGTTTATTCGATACGCAAACGCATGCTCTACGTATGAATAATTTTTAAAACAAGGTAAATTATTGACAAACAAGGTAATAAGACAAGAATATCAGCTGTCTTGTTTAAAGTCATAATTTTCGTAAGTTCTATGGTCGATACAATAATCTTGTCGACAAATAAAATTTATTATTGATTCAAATGATGACTGACGTTTTTCATACTAATTGTTTGTCCATTATTTATACCCAGACAACGACGGTTTTTTCCGTTATTTTCCGATCATGACAAGGAACACATAGTGGGTGTGACCGGTCGGCAGGGGATGCTCACTCCTCCATGGCACCTGATCCCCCCTCTGATGTTTTTGAGGTCCGTGTTTGCTCTGCTCCTATTTTGTATTACTTTTGAACTGGAATACTGTTTGCTATATCCGTATGTTTCATCATGGAATCATCAAATTTATGATAAAGTCTTGATGTTAGGTAACCATCAACCTCTTTTTCAATTGAATCAAGGATACTCTATATTTTCTATATAATGTATTGTCGAGGAAATTCGAACTATACTCGTAACATTTTTTTCAGCCTGCATTGTTATTTGTTTTAGTTTTTTTTTAAACCTTTCTGCTTCATATACACTAGAATGTCACGGACATTTGATATTATGCAAGCTTTAAAAATTACATATCCCATTGAATACAAAAGAAACGTTTATGGGATATGTAATTTTTAAAAGCTTGCATAAAATAAAATTTCAGTGACATTCTAGTGTTTATGAAGTAGAAACTTTTACAAAAAACTGAAAAAAAAAACAATGCAGACTAAAAAAAAATTTACAGTATCCTTGACCGAAGCGCCTATGATGTCAACACATTAATTTCTCGAGTGAAATATCAGTACAAAAATAACACATAATAATCTTTCAATGATTTAACAAAATACAATGTTCTGTGATTTCAGGTTTTCTAACTGTCTTTTTTAACTGAGTTTTTAAACAGCACACTGCATTACGCACAACAAAAGCATGACTTTATTTTGTCGTTGTTGATAACACAGTTTAATTTTCTAAAACTTATTGCTTCAAATAATATATATATATATACACTGAACCAAACTTCTAAGTGTTCACCTAACATTTTTGAAGTTTTAAGGTAGGATTCTTCTCACATTTCTTGTATTTAAAAATTAATGAATTTCTTACAGAATCAAGAGGACAATATCACTAAGTGATGGTATCAGTGAGATTAAATTTGACCGTTTAATATTTAAGGCAAGGTCAGGTCAAGGTCATTACCTTTTTCCTGGACATTAAGAATAAAAAATTACCGTTCCCAATCATGCGATCCCTACTTGTAATTCAAAAGATTGAATTTTTTTTTTTGCATAAAAAGATACTACCATAAAGGGCCTATAAGATGGTAGTACCAAATTGAAATGAATAATTTAGATAAAATGGATATTAGCTAATCCGAATTTCCTCTACTTTTCTTAAATTTTTAGGATTTATAAGTTATTTTTATATGCTTCCTATATTTAACTTTTTCCAATTTTCACATGTAGTAAAGTTGTCGCATAAAGGTACAAAATGATACAAAAACTGAAAGTTTTGATCGTTTACTAAGAGAGAAATAAAACTTTTTACGGATTTTTGGCTCAAATCTGTACTTAGATTTGAAGCATTTTAAAGCCAACACAGTTCTAGTATGTGTGAAAAATCTTATTTATTTGATATATTTTGAAACTTTAGTCCCTTTTTATTAATTTAACTTACATTTGAAAATTTCGTCTTGTCTTTGATTGCGTAAAAATTATAACTAAATTCAATGTTCTATAATAATTTTGAGAGGCAGAAATAAAGATATTTTCATACGCCACCATTCCGCCAAAAATATAGTCCCTGTTAGTTTTCAAACGCAGTTTACCATTTCTATTTAAACTTGTATAATTGTGATGAGGAAAGAAAAATATGTTCTATTAAATCTCTTACATCTAAATATATAAGACATATCAACAAATGTATTTTGAATATTCCACCTAGTCAGAAACCAGAGAAGAATCCCACCTTAAAGAACAAATGCAAACAATAAATAATTTCTTTAATTCCTGATTAATGATGCTTATTTGAGTTGGATGTTGCGTAAATTTCATGTGAGTATCTCGTCAGAATTTTAAGCAAGGTGTCAAGGAAACGAAGTACCCTCAAAATGAAAATTCACATAGAAAAATATCTAAGGAGTAAGACCACCACTCGCTCTAATTACTACAAGACTGTAATTACAGTTGAATACCATGTACCCCTGAATAGGAGATTGACCAATCTGCTGCCTTACCTACTGTTTAGATCTTTCCAAACCGTTGAAATTTTGTGGAAAAGGGGGGTGTGTGTGAAATTTCTTTAAAAATCCCAAATGTTTTAAATTGGATTCAGATCCTGGAATTTGAGAGTGTAGCATCACACAGATGCCTTTTGGTCAATACCCTAGGGTGTTTAGCACGTAAGTGCACCTCTTTAAGGATAAATCAGTCTACTTGAGATGATATTAGACTGTCACGAGAACCGATTTCTGATCATTCTCGTAAGATTGAAATTATTTGTTTTCATGTTTCTAAGATTGTTTCAGGACAATTTAACACTCTTTTAACATGGTGTGACGCGAAATCTTGGCCTCAGACGAAAATCAAGGTCACTTCCGGTTTGGTTAAAATTTGTCAAAAACCTTCAAATTGTGATAAATTGGTTATGAAAAATAACACACAACCTATAGACAAAAGGGTTTAAATGGATTTGATACTGGTTGTTTATTTTTAAAAGTAATATCAAGTACAATTAAGCACTAAAATAAAAGTGAGTAAAACGTGGTGCAAAGATTGTCCAGATATCAACATTCCAACGGCTTTCCCTTCTATCGAAATGATCAGTTTGCCAATATTTTGTGTTTTTCAGTGAAACCATTTTTTAAAATTTGATAATGATCACAAAAAGATACTAATTATATAAAACACGTGCCGCAAAGTACAGATTTGTTATTTTTAAGCTTCGTCACGGAACATTGGTTTTCATCAATGATCATTGATTTTCTTTCAACAATTGTTGAGAAAACTCATTTGTTGTAATAATTTGAAAATATCACATCATTCTACAAAGTAGTTTTTAAATAAATACATTTATTAAAGTGAACACTTAGAAGTTTTATTAAGTGTATATACGTA
>PRKT01000177.1:871452-901296 GCA_003671525.1 Saccostrea glomerata | reverse complement strand
AATGATTCAAATCCCCCCCCCCCCAAATAGATATCAAATTACGGAAAATTGAACCTGTGGTTTCATACCTCCCCCATAAAAAAATGCAGTGGTCCAAAAACTTTAAAATTAAGAAGATGATTTTGATCTTTATAGAATATAGAGAATAAAGACTCCTTATATACAATGTACGTGAACACAAATTACATTGCACTTAATAAAAGAATCTTAGACATCATAGAGTCATGTTAAAATATAAATCTCAAATATATAGAATTTCTCTTATATACAGTATTGTGATATAATTTTTTTCCTGTACTATTCAAATTAGCTAAAATAGAATTCATGAGTGTTTTGTTTTATCTTAAATACTAATGAATGCACCGGAAAATGTTTATTTTAATTAACATGTCCTATTTACAGTAAACTATCAGTTTTTCACCTCGAGTAAAGGTGGGAACACAGATGGTATTTACTTTCTGACAGGTATCAATGTAGTATCGGTTTTTCTGTTAGTTTTAAGGCAATTATCAACAGACTTCTTCTTGTTTCTACTGACATGAATTACATGTCTTTCTACAATTCATAAAAGAATGTAAACAAACTTAAATATGAAATCGATGTTAAAATTTCTTTCCTAGAATTTCAAGCACGGAAGGCAGTCTCATTAGATAGCCCGGCGTATCGACAAGGCGCATGCTCCCCACTCCAGCATGACTTAAATCAATGCTCTTCAAAAAGTATCGGATAATCCGTGCTTTGGCTCACGGATAACGTTACAGATGTGATTGCCAATCTGACAAAACACGCTTCAAACCAACATTCCAGGACAGTATGCAGAAATTACTCAAGTTCCTTGCTTGGATTATTTTGTTTTTATACTTACCTCTTCAATATGCCAAGGCCTCAACCAAGGACAAAAATAAAATTCAACTCGACGGGAATATGATTTTTGGAGGACTTTTTCCAATGCATGAAAAAGGACAGAGTGGTAGAGACTGTGGGACTATAAAAAAAGAAAAGGGAATACAGCGACTGGAAGCCATGTTGTTTGCAATTGACAAAATTAACGCAGACGAAACCTTATTACCAGGAATTACAATTGGAACTCATATTCTGGATACCTGTAGTTCGGACACTCACGCTCTTGAGCAATGTATGGACTTTATAAAAGCTCAACTGACCAGCATTGATATGACTGATTACCAGTGTGACAACGGAAGAAATCCTGTGTACACCCCTATTAAGCCTGTGGTAGGGGTCATCGGGGCCGCGGCCAGTACTGTGTCTATCATGGTAGCCAACATTCTTAGGCTCTTCCAGGTGAGTGAAATTAACTTTGTAAATATATATTTTGGTTTCAGACTGTTTTTTTTTTCTTATAGTCCTGACTCTTTTCGTGTAGACATGAAAAGTTTCGACCTTTTTATCAGTATATTACATTTCAAATCACGTATCACTCTTTTTAACAGATGGTAGTATCACTTTACCTAACACACGATCCTGGTTCTAGCGAGTGATGCGCCTTCATAGGTTAACTTCATTCATGTAAAATGTCAAGTATACATATGTGTATATTTTAACAATCCACAGTTTAATTTGGTTTAGTGATTTACAAAAGAGCTGATAAGGCACCATACAAACTTACTATTTGAAGATCGAAGACACTCTCAAAATATGAGGTAAATGTACTCTGAAAGCAAAGACTGGTTGCCCGAACGTTTTTAATTTACCATTATCAGAAGTCTTTTTGTGTTATACACTAGAATTCAAAAGAAAGCCACAAAAATAAATGAAAAATGACGTTTAAATTAGGCGTATCAAATTTGCACAGCAGGTTTCAGTCAATTTGTCAGAATATTTCAACACAAGGTATGAAGAAAAACACACTTATTTAAGGTTTTTTATCTGAAGGGATGTTCACAAGACGTAACGAGGCTACTGTAGAAGAGCTTAAAATTTATTTTTGCATTAGTTGCATAGAAAATTGTAAGGGATTCTGTCAGTTTATGATGAAAGTTTTGACATGTGTAAAATATCCATAACACTGTTCATATTGCTTCCTGCATTAAGTACTGAAAATAAGTGCATGTATACATACTTTTCTGAAGATATGCTAAAAAGATTTTTCTAAAAATAATCTTTAAAATATCAGTTTAGAGGTCTTTTCATACTCTTTAGGATAGGTTTCACGAGTTAGATAAATGTAAACTGATAAAATTCTGATTATGAGTTGTAGGTTTTTTCTTATAAAAATATTGAAAACGTTGACAGAGTAAGTATACACATATACAATAGAAAAAGACCTGTTTGCCCGACAGTTTGCTGTGTAATTTTTCAGTTCAATACATCAGGCGATGATCAATGATGCATCAGCAAATTTACATGCATGTAAAGCAGACATGAACGTTATTGTTGGGAAAAAAGGTTTGGCGATTATTGTTAACAGATTCCTTTATTCACTTCACATAAAGCTTTAAATTAACAAAAGTAGATGTCACAACTTATTTCATTATGACGTTCAAATGACCCTATGGTATAGAAGTAATGAAAAGTACGATACCTTTTGGTCATTACATGTATCTCACTAATAGATAAATGCATGGGAATTGTGTACAATGTACACGTGAACTCTCTAAGTATTATTACATTTGTTGGTTCATTACTTGCGTCAATTTTTAAAACAATAATTGGTGCACCCAAGTCCAATAACATGGAAATAACTATGCTCGAAGAACCTAGCTTTTTTCAGCTCGATCTTGTAATGATTTCAGTACTTTGTTTGTTTGTTCAATGTTCCTTTCAAAAGTTGTCACCATTGTTGAGATACCCCATATTGCACCAACTATTGAAATAATTTTTGAATTAATTATTTCAATAATGGGTGATTGAAAACACATTTCAAATCCAAAAGCAGATAAACACAGCTATTGAAATTATTTTAACTAATTATCAAAAAGGTTATAATGCAAGTGATTGAAACTGCATTTTGAAGTCGTGTCCCCGTGTTACGGCAGGCGTTGACACGATAAAGAACCCTCACTACTCTTTGTCCCTGACTTAGGAGAAAACGCCGAATTTGAAGTTCTACGCCGGTATATTATGACGTTTCTATACATATATGGCTGAAAATTTCTCAGAATGGACGTAAAAAAATCAATATAACATATTTTAAACCCATGAATGAATTATTTTAATAATTATCGTTTCAAAACCGTAATGTAAAGTGAAAGTTGTGAAAGTAATTGGATAAAAAGTATTCATTATTGCACTGTGAATTAACATTAAATCTATGTTTAAGAGATTAAACACATGACTAAGGGTTGATTTTAAAATACGTATTTAGAAAATATCTTTAAAAGGATGAAGGGAAAATGGAAAAATATTAATCGAGTTCCTAATTTCTGAACTTTGTCAAAACAGTAAAAATTGTGTTAGATAAGGAAGATACATATCTTGTAGGTGACGGAAGGAAAGAGTGGTTAGGAAATAAATGTGAAAAAAAATATATAAATGGGAGTTTATACAAAAATAAATAGTTAAGAAAATAGTGAAGTCCTTAACAGAAACTCCAATATATGACATAGATCTTAGAAAGAATTCATATGAGGAAGGAAATAAATTAAAGCCAAACTTAGATATCAAGGCATAGAAAAATATATTCTAACACTAAAAAAAACAAGAGGCCTACGGGCCTTAAAGGTCACCTGAGTATCATGTAACAACTTTCCAGTGATTGTATTTGGTTTGTGTTTTAATCCAAAAGCCATGAAATTCACAAATTTTGAAAGAGGCACCATTGCTTATCAAAGGGCAGATTTTAAAGCATTGATTTATTTTTAGTCAAAGTACCCTCCTGGTACCCCTGACCCAGCGGCTCTGAAATTATCTATTTTGAGAGAGGCCCCTTTCTTCATTATAAGGCCAGCATTTTTTTTATGTTTAGGTTTAGTTATGAACATGAGAATAAAAAAGTCCCAAAGGAGAAGGAAATAATTTTTTTTTTTCGATAAATCAATTATTAACATTTGTACATTCTTTTTTTTTATGCTTTCCTAATAGGCTCCTTACCACTGGACACATAATGCTTACAAATAGGAAAATAGAACATTTTATTGCTTATTTCATCATCTGCCAGTTTGGGCAAGTTATATAAATTTTGTGATGTTGATCAAAATATATTTTTAAAAATCAATTCTTTAAAAGTCTTTCAATATATCTTCATTTTTTTAATATGTGTTAGGTGAATGTGTAGACATTGTTCTAAAATTTATTTGATCCCTAAAATTATAATTCCTATCGTAAAACAGACAGGGAGTATTGGGGAGTAGGGTGAACATTTTTTTAATTAAGTGTAAAATAATTTTTCTGGCTGATACAAATGATACTACATGCCTGTATATATTTGTATATTCTTGCCTTTTAAAAGTTGAATTTTTTTTTATTTCTTCAGGTTATTGTTTATTTCTTCCTCAAACATGTCAAATGGACTTAACTTCTCCCATAGTTTTATTCATTACATCTGATGCATAAGCAACCCTTTTCTGAAGAATGATGCTTAGACTGTAAGCCATAACAGAGACCTAAACAATGTCGCTGGCAATATGCAATAGCTACCACGAGCAGTTTAAAACCTAGGGGAGGAAAATAATTTACAGACAGTTACTTTTGAAAAGAATACATACTTTAATTATCTCACCAGCATGTCATTGTGCAACAAAGTCGTCAGCATTTTATTTGTCCTTTGAACGGGTGAAACGTTTTAAATGGCTCTCTTATCGATGAATTTTACACTAAACCAAGCTATCTTCTCAGCATTATTTACCAGCCATTTCATCGTAAAACCGGAAGTGCGAGTTCGTAAATTTGAAATCTCGATCCCGACTCAAATTTGACATCGGAAAGAAAAAAATTGTTTTATTTTTTTCTGAAAATTCAAAACCTTGAGTGGAGGGTTTGTAAAAATGAAAATAAAATTAATCGTGGTCTTAAAAATATAATTAGATCATTAGCATATTAACCAGGAGCAAAGGATAAGATGTTCAAAGAAATCATGCATTTCACCATATAATCATTAGAGCCCCACCCTAAAACAAGAACCCCTGACCCTGGGGCCATAAAATTCACAATTTTGGTAGAGGCACTCTTGCTCATCATAACTATGTACTTAGTTAGTTTATTTAATACCAAGGAGCAGAAAAGAAGATTTTCAAAGAATTCATGTATTTTCACTATATAATCAACAGAACCCCGCCCTAACACCAGAACCCCGTAACGGACGACGCACGACGACGGACGAAAACGGAAATCAAAGAAAATATGAAGAAAATAAATAATATTCATGATCAAAAGGTGATTGAAACAATGCAAATCTGGAGCAAAGCAAACAAGGACCTATAAAATCCTCTGAAGTGGGATCGGACCCACCAAATGCTCCTCGTCACAATCGGGCGAATGCACAAAATACTATTTAACATTCGATTATTTATACTTATAATGTTGTTTTATCGACTAAGCCGCAAAGTTTGTACATAGAATGTAATTCTGAAGATGTTTAAGATACCGCCCAACCTTCGTCATGATATGAAATTCTTATGAGTCTTTGCAATATCAAAGTTAAAAATCGCCCTCAAAATATAAGGAGTTTCAGATGAGTTCCTCAGATATTTTACCGCTGTCTGTTTTTCCGACGTAGTGTAGTGCGTTACATGTTGTCTTTTAGTAGTTTTTTAAAGCATATTTTGAATCTTCCTTCCGGCCGTTGAACCAATTTCACCAATATTTGATATAGCATTGATATATAGATGAAGGGTACAGAATATTTCAATTTTAATGGTCCCTACCACAGAAGACCAATGGGTGAGGCTTAACCAATCTTAATTTGATATGCCTCACCTTTAAAAAGATGGACATCAGTCAATAAGAACGTTTCAAATAAGCAATATGCTTTTAAACATATGATTCATGGTACCATGATCATGGGTTCAGAGCTTGAGCGGATGAACCTTACGATCAGATGATCATAAAATGCACAACTGCATTGACTGTTTGTCATCTCAGTCACTCAGGTGGCCTATTGCTATATCTTTTTTTTTGTCGTCCTGTATCGTGCGATGTGCGTTAACAGTTGAACATTTTCATCGTCTTCTCTGGAAGTACTTTACCAATGCAAATCGATTTTGGTACATAGAACCAAAGAGAAACAAAAGATGTTAAATTAATTACCCCTGCCTTTCCCAGGGGGGGGGAGGGGGCTGAGGGTTGGGGCTAAAATTCCTAAAATTAATGCAATCTTTGAAAATCCTCTGTACCTGTACATCAAGCAATCAAACTGTTGGTATGATTATAATAAGCATTGGGTACTCTACCAGAATTGAGAAATTTATGGACTGGGGTCAGGGTTTCTAGTACGTTTCTAGTACTAGAGTAGTGCTATATGGATTACTAAATAAATGTGCATTAATTCTTTACAAATCGCTTCTCTTTTCCTGTGTATTAAACAAACAAACTTATTGTATTGTTATAATGAGAAAGGGTGTATCTTCAAAATTTTGTGAGTTTTATGGCCCTAGGGTCAAAGGTTCTTGTGTTACGGTTGGGCTCTATTGATTATATGAGTAGTAAAATGCATTCAATCTCTTATTAACAAAAATCTTCTTCGCTCTTGGTTTAAAGCCAAAAAAATTAAAGCATATTTATATATAATTTAACTTTGTTTGTATTCTGAGCTGTGATTGGTTAAAATCCGAAAAGAATGATATTTCTGTATAACTCTGATTTAGTATGGGGACACCTCCCAACGACCACCAGCTGACTCATCTGTATCCAAGCAATCCTCCCTTTTCAAGTTCTCGGAAATTATTGAAAATTCCAGATTTAATCAATTTACTTTTAACTTCAAACAGTAACTCGATCTTAATACATATGAACAACAAGCATGGCTGCTAGGTTTGTGTAAAAGTTTTTACCTCCAGTCGCTTCTGTTACTAAGGTTGTATTATTTGGTGGCACATTTGATCTGATAAAATAGCATCGAAATTTAACACCCACAGTTGTTTCACGATTTTGAAATTAAATTTAAAGGAATTATAATTCTTGCCCAAATTATTTGAGTATAACCTGGTTTGGGTCAGTTGACGCTTTTTAAAAATCCCCTCTACGGATTATAAATCGTAAAGTGACCAAAACCAGGATATACTCGAATAATTTGGTAAAAAAAATTTACAGTAACACAATCATGAATGAGTCAAACTCTTGGGCTTCTTTTTAAGATATTTGTAGTATACAGTGAAATACTTAAGAAAATTATAAGTATATATAGCTAAGATTTGACAATCAAACTGCAAGAAAGAACTGCACAATATAAGTGCCGAAAAAACAAAGGTTGTATCTACCGTTTCGTTGATTTCGTGTATGTCAAGGTCACGCCACTTTTATTCTTTAGTTAGCTCAAACTTGTAAAGAACATTCAACCAGAGCATGAAAAGATAAGAAATATGTTTTAACAGCTTTTTAAAAAGATTGCATCAAAATTTTGGTCTACTTATATACATATTTGGGTACTTGAGACCATGGTAACTATATATGGAAACTTATTGAACTCTTTTGCACACGCGTACAATATGGAGGAAGAAGTACATGTATAAAGCAATATTTCCGTTATGGGGTATACTGAAATTATTTTAACTTTTATTTTGCTCTTTAAAATTAGAATTTTTAAGTTCTGAAACCTGTTATTTTCTGAAAACTAATACTTTTAGGAATTGAACAAAATTTACACGAATCATTTATCAATTTTCCCAATTGTGTGTCAAGGTGTTTCATAAGTGAGGGTTAAATTTATTGCGCCATCGTCAGATGATCTGATGTGATGATGATCGGAGGGCTATTTTGTTAATATGGTGAAAATGCTTTATTTGTCATAAAATTATTTTCGCTCCTGGCTATTACGCAAAAAAAAAAAAAAGGAAAAAAAACCAAAAAACCCCCCAAAAACCGGAAACCTTCGCATGTTGAACAAGGATGCTTCTTTTGATATTTGTTTACCAGTATTCCATAGCCACCGGATGAAGGGCACTTGTGTTAGAGAAAGTTTCTATTGATTATATAGTAAAAATGCATGAATTCTATGAAAAAAAATGACGCTTTGATTTCGGATTTTACCGGAGAAACTAAGTTCATGGTTATTATGAGCGGGATTCCTCGTTCAAAATCATGAAATACTTGGCCTCTGGGCGCTTATGTTAGGATGAGATTCTCTTGTTTATAAAGGGAAAATTACCTTAATATTTTTATTTTATTTTTTCCTAAATCTACTCCAGGACACATAGTGGATAACTTAATGCATTCCAAAATTGTGAGTTTTATGGCATATTCAATAGATCAGTAGATCTAGTTGTAAAGGTGGGACCGGAAAAGGACTCACTTATAAAAACTTCTCTGCCCCTGAACATACATACAATAGTCGAACAGAATGCGACGTTTTTATAAATAGAATGATACAAAACAATTTTACAAAAAATAGGAAATTGTGGACTACTTTGTACAAGAGGTCTTGTGCTAGTAGGAACTGTTCATTTATATTCTATTAAAGTAATTATCTTTGCTTTTCATCTTTGATAATTAATGATATTAATACATGAAACTTAATGTTTATTGAAAAGTGGGAGTTGTACAATTTGAAAGATAATATTTAAATATTAGTATTAAAGAAGTAACGGTTCGGGCTTTATTGAGAACTAAAACATTTAATGTTCTTAAAAAGTGATGAAGTTGGCTGTAACATGAGAGGAGTAGATGAATATGGTGCATCATTAAGGAATATGGCATGAAGAAAGACCATTCTGGAAGTATGGCGTCAAAAATTTGGTACATTTTAAAGTTTTATGCCAAAAAGCTTGATTTAAAATGACTCATTTTTGTGCTTATTTACGTCGCTTGAAATGTTCTTGACGAGAATAGTATCCACAGCCCTCGCCCACACACTTCAAGTTTGAGATAATTTGTGTATAAGCCTTTGAATAATCAAATATCTAATAATCGTTGTGGGCGATGCATGCGCTGTATGTATTCTGAAAGAAAATTTCACTACAAATTGATGTCTTCTGCAACTTTAAAAAGAAAATGCGGGAAAATGCATAAGTTCATGACCTATGCTAAGTTTGATACATTTATTTTACAGTACTCCCTTTTACAGTTATCTCTTTTTATACAGTATAGAAAGTTCAATACAAATGTGGATTGTGCTTAATTTTTTCTTTTAAAAGAAACAATTTAAATTTTTTGAAATCCTTAAATTGAAGCATTTTAAAATTTTTGATTTTTGCTGAAGACAAACAATTAATGATATTTTTTGTTTAAAATACGCATCGAAGATGCTTGTGCATTTGTGAAAGAAGTTTGGAAAAGCACACTAGGATCGTTATTTCAAGCACTTAAAGGAAAAAGGGACACGGAAAATTAATCTCTAAAAGCAGCCGTTTATTGACTGCTTTATTGTTTGCTGTCAATACAAATGGATCCTTTTTGCTACAGGAACAATAAGGAAACAAGATGTGTTTGTGTAACTCTGATGCCCCCGTATGGCAATACTGCGAAGATAAATTGCAAATTTAATAAATTGGTACCCAAAATAGGGGTTGTTTTTTTTTTTACAGGAAATACAATTGTGAAAAAAATATAAAAGTAGTCCAAGATTAAAGTTTTTCATAAGTATGGAAATCTCCAAGGTCAAGGTCAAAAGGTCAGGGTAATTGGTATCCGATGAAAGGTCTTGCGACGAAAAATGTATATGTGAACTATGGAAGCCTTAGCCCCAACCCTTCAAAAGTTATGACCAAGGTTTAAAATTTTTAAAAATTAGGTCAAACTCCAAGGTCATGGTCAAAGGGGGGGTCAAAATTCCTACTTTCAAATGAAAGGTCTTGTCACAAGGATTAAATTTGAATAGTATGAAAGCACTAGCCTTACTCCACAAAATTTATGGTCAATGTTTTTTTTTAAGTACGTCAAACTCCAAGGTCAAGGTCAAAGGGGCCAAATTTATTATAGCCAATGAAGGGTATTCTAACAAGGATTACATATGTGAAGTATGAGAGAATTAGCCTTAGCTTTCAAAAGTAATGGCTAAGATAAAGTTTTTTTCATAAGTACCAAAATCAACGTCAAAAGGTCAAGGTGATTGGTATCCAATAAAAAGTCTTGCCATAAAGAATACAGATGTGAAGTATGGAAGCCGTAGCTTTAATCCTCCAAAAGTTATGGCCAAAGTTTAAAAAAAAATAAAAAGTAGGTTAAACTCCAAGGGAAAGGTCAACGGGTCAAAGTTCTTGATATCAAATAAAAGGTCTTGTCACAAGGATTAAATTTTTAAAGTATGAAAGCACTAGTCCTAACCCTTTTAAAGTTAAGGTCCAGGTTTGCTTTTCAAAGTAGGTCAACTCCAAGGTCGAGGGGTTAAAGTTCTTAGTTTCCAATGAAAGGTCTTCTCAAAAGAATTGTACATGTGAAGTATGAAAGCCCTTAGCGTTCAAAAATTATGGCCAAGGTTAAAGTTTTTTAAGTTCATAAGTACGAAAATCTCCAAGGTCAAGGTAAAAAGGTCAAAGTTGTTGTTATCCAATGAAAGTTCTTTTTACAAGAAAAAAATTTTGAAGTATAAAAGTCCTGGTGTCTACTGTTTTAGAGATATGGTCAAAGGAAATGTTTGGAATTTTTGTGTAAAAATGGGTCAAACTCCAAGGTCAAGTTCAAAAGGTCAAATTTGGTGGTTCTCAAAGAAAGGTCTTGTAGCAAGTAATACACATGTGAAATATGAAAGTCATAGCTCCACTAAATCAAAAGTTCTGGACAAGGTTAAAGTTTTTGCGGACAAGCAGACAAACGACAGCTAGACAGACAGACAGACAGACACGACAAAAACTGTATACTCCCGAAACTTCGTTTACGGGACATAATAATATCATAACAGGAAGACAATTAGAGACGAATAATCAGACAGAGTCTCAAAAACAAGAGATGTCTTTATAAACAGATTGTATTATTAGAAAATGAAATGGGCGCATGTTTTGTAAAACAATTCTTCTTGAAAGATAAATGTAAGACTCTCTAGTTGATTAAATCAGTCCACAGTACTCAAGTATGCCTTGGTACAATTACAAAAAGAAATTATGGTCCAAATGTGTAGAGGTGTAGAGGTTTCCGCATGTTTTGCATTTATTTATCCAGAATAATTCTTAAAAAAGTAAAAGTATTTTTGTAGGCAAATAAAAAAACATGCAAGAGGGAAATGAGTGGAAAATGTAATCCCCCCCAACCCCTGAAAATTTAGACATAACAATAATTATATTCAACCAGTATCAAAATATAGAAATCCTTACAGTACCAAATAGTCATGACAATTTAAAAGACATATAAGTGTTAGCACATAGACGGCACTGAAGGGGTACCTGTATTCAAATATAAAAAGAGAAATATCACAGCATGAAACAATAACCATCATGATATAAACTTTACTTTTGTCATTATGGTATTAATATTATAAATCCATGACTAGTTTACAGTTTTAGACAATAACATTGTAAACGACATATTGATTTTTTTTAGGGATTTGCTGGTACATGTTAGTTGGATATAAATTTTTGGACCAAAATGATCTGACTTACAAGAAATTTCATGTTAAAGCAGTCTCGTTTGAAGTCATCAACTTGTGAGATTTGTCATAGATGAAAATGTACCGTCGGACAGTTGAGACTTACTTTGAATATTTTCAACATAAAATTCTACATATCTGTTATCAATTAAACGAGTTGTCATAATTGCTTTAATCTGTCATATTTGTCTATTTTGAAATGTTTAATTATCTTTATTAGCCATAAGTGATATGACCAGATGGACTGTGCTTTGAGTAACGTAATAATTGTTTATTTAAAATTATAATCTTTAACTCTACTTGTAAATCAATTAACTAATGTCATAGGTTACTCAGAATTGTCAAATATCAATCTTGTCTATAAATACAATTCTTTGCTAACATTCGGAGAGGTGGAATCGGGGCGCACTTGTCCTTCATACTGTCGGAACCAACGAGAAATAAAGGTCTGCAAATCGCAAGGCGGCTTTATCTTCATATACTAAGAGCCCACCCTAGCTGCTTTGAGACAAGCACACACGTCTAAAGCGAGGGTGTGATAGATCTATGGTCGATACAATGACCTTGTCAGCAAATACATTTTATCTTTGAGTCAAATGCTGACTGACTTTTTTCATTTCAATTTAATTGACGACGAATTTTTCCCTTCTTTCCCGATTACAACAAGGAGCAAACGGCGAATGTGACCGGTTGGGAGGAGATGCTCACTCCTCAATGTCACCTAATTCCTCTGATGATGATTTTGAGGTCCGTGATTCCTATTCTCCTATTTTATATTGTTTTATGGACATATGAGCATAAAAACTGTTCGTTATCTATATATATTTCATTTGATATCAAAACCTTGTTCAGGTGGCCCAACCTTAAGAGCGTTTGTTACTAGTTGGTCCTTTCATCGTGGATTCGAATTTCAGTGCGGGTCGTGGATAGCGGTCCTATGAATAAAACCGTATATAAACCAAAGGCCCGAGTAGCAGTAGGTGCTAGCATTAAAAGATCCCTCGCTTCTCAAAGGCTCAAATTCCCGATTACAGATATAACATTGCAATTTTGAACAGATGGTTATACATTTCTTTGATATAGTTTTGGTAATTTTATTTAAGGAATGAATCAAATATCAACGACAATTTTATTATATAACCTGGGTTTGGGCAGTTGACGCTTATAACCGCAAAGCTGTTTATAAAAACGTGTAAAATGCTTCAACCCAGGTTGCGGATAACGATCGTGTTCCTTATGCACTAAATTAAATTTCCAATCGAGCTTGAATCCTAAAGAGAAAAGGGGAACCCGGAAGGGGACATATATTGCTTATGCAATACTCTCTGAATGCTTGTTCCTTGTAATTTAATTTTCAATCATTAAGTATAGAAAAACAAGACAATTTCTCCCTCAAAAACGCCTCCAAAATTGTTCATACTTAAAACTTTAAGCCAAGCGGATTTATATGTTTTTGACGTAGGTCATCCTGACGTAGGCAACCTAGGTTATACAATGATGAATTTCTTTTTCCAATTAAGTGACACTTTACAACCAAAATTTAATTATATATTTATATACTGAGTTTCATTTTTATTTTTGAAAAGTTCCTGATTTGTAACAGTTGAAATATTGAATTATCAAAATAATACGGGAAAGTTTATATTTCCTTCTTCTTTTTTTGCGAATTTTGATTATAAAATCCCATATATTACATAAACTTTTTCAAGCAGTTCACTTATCAACAATTACAACATTTTCATTGGCAAAATCATTTCCATAAATTCCCAGTTTCTAAGTTATTGGTTGTTTAAATATGAATACCGTTTTGGAACTTGTAATTTACTTCAATAAAGAATCAACTTATTTTAAAAAATAGATCAATTTTTTATTATGAGCTCGAAACATTCAGAAATGTAAGCTTCATTTCTTGGTTATGATTGTTCAATACATCGAGTTTATAGCAAAATTAATCATTTAAATCAAAATACTTAAATGCATAGTTCTTTTATAATAGTGAAAGTGTAAGACAATAACATTCATAACTGGATGATTTCAAACTGGTCTTGCTTTTAATTATTCAAATGAATATTTTGGTGGTTCAAAGAAGTTATGTAATATTTAAGCAAAATTTACATTCATACTAGTGGTTTGGCAGAATAAAATATTTTATTGAAGATTTTTGTAGTCTTTAAAATTAAATATTTTTTATTCACGAATATTGAAGATGTTCTTTATTTTTCGAAAAAAATATACACAAGGTCACGTCTATACAATGCATGAATGAAGGATATGGAGATAACGAACAGTATTCAATATCAAAGTCCATAAAACAATACAAAACAGTGTTTGCTCTGCATTCCTCTAAATTATCAGAAGTGTGATCAGGTGCCATGGAGGAGTGAGCATTCCCTCCATGTGCTCATTGTCGTGATCGGAAAATAAAGGAAAAATCCGTCGTCATTTCAGTGTATAAATAATGGACTAACAATTACATGAAGTATGAAAAACGTCAGTCAGCATTTGACTCAAAGGTAAATTGTATTTGTTGACAAAGTCATTGTATCGACAAAGAACTTACGAAATGATCTGTGGCTCTCTGCTTTATCTGTCCGAATTTTCTCAAGCAGAGAGCTACAGTTCTGAAGCTATAAATTATTAAGACAGTCTGGTTTGATCATTATCAGTGTTACTGACAGAAAGTTCTGATTCATATCCTAAAAAATAATATTGACCAAGCAATGTGTTTCAATGTCATACTTACGTTTTTATTCAATACTATATCAAATTGAATAAAAACGTAAGATTGACTTTAAAACACACATTCTTTTGTCTATATTTTATATCTAGTATAATACTATATCAAATTATAAATAGAAAATACCTATCTGTTTGAAAAATTTGTTATAGTTTTGTTTCTGGAAACTTTCAATTGCCCACATCCATGCATTGGTTACCTTCTGTTTAATCTGTTTGTAAGAATCAACTCTATTGAGGTTGCTAAATCTAGATTTAGTGGAAAAAATTTAAAGGAAAATATACATTAATCTTTCAATGCTCAGTGCTAATACCAGTAAGGATGATTTATTTAACATTATGATTAGAGACAGGAAAGATTTGTATGTACATTAAAAAGTCTGTATTTTAGTTAATCTTAATGAAATGCTTTTAAACAGGTAATTAATGTTTCGTATTTTATGGACTTTGGTTACGAAAAAGCTTATCTTTTTTCAAAAGCTCTAATCTTCTTTTAAAAGGATGTCGATTTAAATGAATCAAGGGTTTTGGGGGCACTTAGGATTTTTGTTTTGTTCTGGATAATCAGCAGACACGCAATGACATAAATCATAATCATAAACAAAATGGATAGCTTCAATAGATAAAGATTTTTTTCTGAACGATATACCCATCTTTCCCTAAATTTATAACAGGCAAGAATCTTGAAAGTGGGGGCTGTCCCTCCTTCCCCATCTCTCGCATCATATTTTTTCTTTTTCCAAACATTACCTTTTACTATTTCGAGAACGGACCTTCTTGTGATTGCTATGTCTGAATTTTAAAATTAATTTTTTTTTTCAAATAGTCTCAAATGCTGTTTTTTAAATCGCTTTCTCAAGGTCATCTTGTTTGCATCTTTTTTTTTTTAGTGTTACACATAGTTGAGAAATGTTTTGTAATGTAATTATTTGATTTTTTTGTTTATATAATCTTGCTTTTTCTTGTATGTTTTCATTTTTTGCATCTTTTATTTTCTTATTCTTCTTAAAGTTTCAATTATTTAAAATATTCTTATTAAATAATATTATAAAAACTTAGCAACAGGCAAGGTTTGTATGCCCTCTCTTTGTATAAAAGTTCAAGATACAGATATTGATAATTTACGTAAAAATAAGAATTCAGACACATTATTGTGAGCACTTGTAATTACTCGTTACCTCATTTTACGAGCCTTAGGATCGGACTTCCTTAACAATGAGGGTTATTATAACGAACAGTGGTCAATCTAACTAAATAATAAAAATCTGGGTATAAACACAGACCTCTAGAAATTCCGGAGGTTGGACAAGGACTGGGTGACTATTATGAGTAAGCATTCCGTAAATCAATAACTTTTTCATGGATGTAAAATTTTTGAAAAAGAACCTATACATTCACCCACCCTTTTCCCTACGAAATATACTCTTCGAGATCACACATTTATTTCTGTTTTAGATAGACTCGGGATGTCAAAAAAATAATCTATTGGATAATATTCTGCTCAAGAAGGCAGAAAATTCCTTGACTTTGTCTGTCGAATACACAAAGTAATTCTGTCACGGCTAATCAGAAGTGTGAACTTTTAGCCCTATGAATGTTAGTTGTTGCAAAAAATAGTTCATCACATCCACCTAATCAAGACCTTTTAGAATAGCATTGACAGTTGTAATCTGAGCCTCTTTTTAATCTCTTTCACTACGGGAAAGGAAACCTTTGATTTGCGGCTAGAACTGAATAATGCTGGCTTTAATAAGGGTAACGGAATAATTCACGTCATGTAATGATTTGTATATGTGGATAGTGTAATTTGGAAACATAACAAGTCTTCTGTGAAATGCATTGTCCTTTCAAAATACCGTATAAGCAGAATTTTAAGCGAGGATTTAATTTTGGCATTATTAGCCAGATCTCAGATCGCTAAAATTAAATATCGCTAAAAATTAACTTTGTTTTATTTGTAATGTTTGCCTAGTTGAGGTTACACTATAGTTATTTGTACTTAAATGACTAATGAAAGTATTAATCTGTGCCCTTCATATCAGATGAACATAGTAATCAATTATTCACCAACCTGGAAAAAATTTATTTGGAACTCAAGGAATTGTATTTTATAGAGGGTTATGTCAGATAGTTATAAAGACTTTCTGACCTTAAAAAGAGCATGATTGTAGATGTACATATACAATATCGCATGGAGGATATTTCAGAGCTAACGCGGATGCAATTCGTGATACACAGCAAAAAATTTTAATTGAATAGTTTTTTTGTGTGTAACATGATTATTTAACATATCTTGTAAATCTTACGATTGAAACAAAAGTCTGAATAAAACAATTAAACGTACATTTGGGTAAAAGCAGACAAGTCACATGCATTTTCGTTCGACCTAACTCCTATGTCATAAAATTAGACTTTTTGGTTTAAACAAATAAATTTTAGGACTATACAAGTATCGATAAGTATGGAATTTTTTTAAAAATATCTAAGAAACGAACAATAACAAAAAAAAAACAAAAAAAAAACAAACAGCAAACTCTAAGGATTGTTACAACTTAAACTTTTGTATGACGATAAGTTTAATGTTCATTTTATGTTTGTTATAATTATGTCACCCGGTGTATTCAAAATTTACCCCACTTAGTTTCTTACAGAAAGAAATTGAGATAGTAAATCTGTTTCACATTATTTGTATCACTTTCATTAAATATTATAACATGTAAACTTCAAACTTTCAGTCATAACACAGACAGATAAAAGAAAAAAAATGTATCAGAACTTGAGAAGAGTCTGGACTCACAGAGACAGCCTCTTGTTCTTGCAATACGGCATATCTATACCGTGTGAAAATGAACACTAATTTCTTGCTAGCAATAATAGACATTAAAACCTCAAGTAGTGAGGAGACACACGCCGTTGTTGGAGACACCAGAGACCAATTGAATTATTGTTATTGGTGGAAGAAGAACAATATGCAAGGTTCATTTCGGAGCAACATATTGGCTTTGATGTAAGAAGGCCTCTTATATTGATTTTGAATTTCCCCAAGAAGTGTTCTGTTGACAAGTATCAAGTGAGCACACTTTTCCTTGGAATCGCTCAGTGTGTGCATGCGGTTAGATTATACTGAAAAATAAGACGATAGACGTTTAACTGGTGAAAACATTTTACAATAAATGCTTACGCATAATTTTTTTTAATTTGATTACTAGTGTTTGTTCCAAATTTGTAATGATTGCTTAATTACAAGATTAAAATGTTTGACTAAAAAAAGGATAATACTAATGAAAAAATTAGGGAAAAAAAAAACGAATATTGATTGAGCTAAAAAAAAAACAGAATGAGTGCACTTTAGTATGGCATTTGGAACCTTTTCGACTTTTGATTTTAAGTTTTGAATAACAATATATCGCAAAATTATTCTATGGGTATTGTGCATTTTTTTTTTATATTTATGCCTACATGTAGAACATTTGTCATACATATATCTATGATTAAAGAAAACGCTATTATAAAGAACACGTATAGGGCTTCAATTCCGTAAATTTGAACTGGACCACTTTCGAATTTAACCTGTCTGAGGTACTCTAAAATAGGTGGTTACATTTAAATCATATGAAATGCAAGAATATAAACACTAGCATATGGTTTTTGCCATTTTCAGATTCTACAGTGTATTAAATAGAGAAGAGAGAGATTGTGTACATGTATGTTCATGGTGAATATACATGTAATGAAAGATTATAGCTAGTGTTTAGGAATGGGTTGGACCTGTAGATGCCTGCAGACCAAAAATAAAAAAAAAGCATGAGCACAGCTTATCATATTAATCGTGCACCTGATTTGCACTGACAATACCAGAATTTCTTTCAAAATATATACCCATAATGAAAAATGCTTTAGTGAAAGAAGAATAATTATATAATCTTTAAAACCATAATAACACGTTTGCAAAAATCATAAATATTTTGAAGATTGAAGTTGATAGCTACCTCGGAATCTACCAATCCCATACAAAATGAAAGAGTTTCCAACAGCGCAATGTCATGTGAGTAAAGTGATATAAAATAATATCAATCGGGTCATTCTGTGCAAATGAGACGAATGAACAACTTGTGGCTCGAAGTAAACAATGTCGACGAAAACTGGTATGCATATGAATAACAATACAAATATGACAGAACTGCTAGACTCCCGTCGCAGTATTTCTCAACATTATTTAATTCTAGTATGAAACCCTACTTTTAAGGGTACTAGTACTTAACACAGCACACATTTAATGCATGGATTAATATGTATTTTTTGATTGATTTTGATTTGATAAGAAATAAATGATAAATCCCTTAAATATAAGGTAATCATAGGTCTTCCTTGGTGCTTAGATATAAGACTTTGTTTTGCTTTCAATATAATATTAATTCCATACAAAATTTTGCACAAATTTTGAACCTGACAAAATCTTTATAGATTCTCCCGCTATACTTGCTGAACATTTTTCAGGTTACCCATCTAAATGTAAATCTATGAGAAACATTGCTGATTTCTGAAAAATAATTGTTTGTGTTATTTATTCTTAAGACATTGTTAAAAAACTCCGATACAAATAGTTATTTGGAAAATCATTATTGTTAAAAGCATCGGAACCCAATGAAACGGTAGATGAAACATTCCTTAGTCGATTTCGGTATTACATGTAAATAAATGCTTCATAGTTGGTATGCAGCGAGTTAGTATCTTTGATTTTTAATTCACTGAAAAATATTGAGTCTACATATTGATGAAAATAAATATTGTTAATTGCATTGACAATATTGCATCGTCAATATATCGAAGTGTCGAGTTAAAACCCATTGCAACTCTTCTTTTCTTCTCATGTAGAAGAAAGTGAATAAAACCTGCTCCAAAGGAAAAAAAACAGGTCGATCTTCAAATAAAATTATCTATATTTATCATTTACACATTGAATTGACAAGGGATTTTCCTAATTGTAAGTTCATTAATTTTACACTGAATTGATGTTTCCCAATCATCACAAGGAGCACACGGTGGGTATGACCGGTCGGCAGGGGATACCAACTTTTCTTTGACATCTAATCCCACTTTTGGTGCTTTTGGAGGACCGTGTTTGCTCTGCTCCTATTTTGTATAGTTAAATGGACTTTTGATATTAGATACTGTTCGTTATTTCCGTATTTTTCATTTCAAAAGCTGCAAAAAGTTCAATACAAGCGTACGTAAATAAGATTATTTCTTCGGAAATTCGGCTATTTTGCACAATTTCTCCAAAAGATAGCAACATATGTCGCGTTACCTTCTATCTAAAAGCGGTTAAAAGTTAAAAAATTCTTTTTATAGCTTAACCTGTGCTTTAAAGCAAATGCCAAATGCCTTAACAAAAACCACACTGTACGAAGCGACACTATTAGAAAAAAACGTTTTTGATCAAACGTAAGCGCGGAATAATGGAGAGAAATGAAATCCTTCAAGTGAAAGGATTCATTATTGAAAAGGATTGTTTCTTGGGGGCTATTTTCTCATTTCTAGACAACAGTGAATGTTTGCCTCTAGTTGAGAAAGTAATTCGTTATCTAATTAGCGTTAAAGATATAATTAGAAGTAGGAATCTTAATCCATCTTATTAGGATAAATAGTTTTCTAAAAAACAAATCAATAAAGCGAATCTGAACCATGGGTTTTCGGTTTTTTGATTCATTAATGTTACATGGTGTAAAATCGAATAATTTCGGTATGTCTGCAATCACTTTTTTCTTAAATAAAGCTACATTTTTCACATCATTAAACATAACTAAGAAATTTAAAGTAAAAAAAAATCAAAAATAATTAAAAAGAAAAAACTGTCTTATTCTTAACGATTTCTCAACTGAATAGGTAGAAGGAAGTCGTAATATTGTGTTTGTGACGATATAATAACATACTACTGTTTAAAGAGGGGTCATCAAAATATAATAAAACAGTATTGAAATTTAAAACACAGACATATTTATATCTCTCAAATCTTTCAAGTATATTGTTTTTATAAATATTAAGTATTTGTAATGATTTTTAGTGCCCATTACAAACAGAAATAAGGGGTTTAAAGTGAAATAATAAATCCAGGGAAAAGGTAAGAGCTAAAAACAAACCAAATCACGTTAAATTCAAACAATACATGTCACAATATTTAAAATAAGTAGCACTTATAACAAAACGTTCTTATGTAATATGCATTGCTAGCTCTATATAAGCTTTCATGTGATATCCTGTCATGTTTTTATGCCACAAACCGCATGATTTAAAAAAAATATATATTAACATTTCCAGTAAAATCCTGCTTGTTTTAACAAAAAACAAAAGGTCTGAATGAAAATACTAATCACTATAAAAAAAAATTTGGAAAATCTTTCTGATAGAACCATAACGAGACTGTTTTACAATATAAGCCATTCTTTCATTGTTCTCGAAGAAAAATGTAGAAAACCCCATCGAAAAGCCTGATAAAATAAAATCACACTGCAACATTTTGAATGAAATATTTGGAGATACCGAACAGTATTCAAGCTAAAGAATTCATAAAACAACACAAAAAGCATAGCAAACACGGACCTGTTAAAAATCAGAGGTGAGGTGAGATGCCATGGAGGTGTGAGCATCTCCTGTTGATCGGTCACACCCGCCGTGTGCTCTTTGTCATGATAAAGAAATAACGGAAAAATCAGTCGTCATTTCAATGTGTAAATAAGGGATTAACAATTTGTATGAAAAACGTCAGTCAGCATTTTATTAAATGATAGACTATAGAACTTGGAAATTTTTTAAACGAAACAATAATGAAAAAAAGGGGAAAATATGATCTTTAAAATCCTTAACATTTAGATATAAAAGACTTGAAAGCAGATGTACTTAGATTATTTCATTTTTTCAAAAACCAGACTAAAAACCATCCTTTTTTGCCGAATTTTTTGCAAGGTCAGTTGCGAGCTAAGATTTAAAATTGTCCATGTGCAACGACGTAGATTTTAAGAAAATGGACTTTTTCTAATCTGTCATTGATTTTGAAATACTATTGAAAGAAACTTTTTTATGCCTTCTAGGCGAATATTTGCCTGAAAGTGCAGAATGCACTTTAACAAACTTTGTCATTGAATGCAATTACATAAAATAAAATGAAAAACAAACCATAAATAAGGTCACCTAATAAAGAATACAGGATAAAATATGTACATAAATTAAAGGTATAATGAAACATATGGAGAAAAATAACTGTATTAAAGATCAAAAATCCATAAAACAAAACAAAATAGGAGCAGAGGAAACACGGGCCTCGAAAACATCTAAAGTTAGGTTAGGTGCCATGGAGAAGTGGGTATCTCCTGCCGACCGGTCATACCCAACGTGTGCTCCTTGCGATGATTGGGAAGCATTAATTCAGGGCATTAATAACGGACTTACAATAAGCATGAAAAACGACAAATGTCTGACACAAATAAGAGTTGAATGCAAAAAAACAAAAAATCAAACGTATCACTTTATTGAAAATGAAAATTTTCAATAGTACAAGTAATGGTGGGAAAAAAGGTGGGGGCAGGCCCCCTGTTGCTTCGTGGGACGTGCAGATCGGTCCTTCAGATGAGACCGTATAAACCGAGGTCCGTGTCGCAGTTGGTGCGAAAAAGAAAAAGAACCCTCATTGCTCAATGGCCCTAAGTTCAGAGTATAGGAAAAATTTGTTGCTCTCTATCGGCAAGTAATGACATTTCCATATGAGTGAAAATTCTCGACGTAAAAACGTAAAAAATATACAAACAAACAGGCTGACAAAAATGGCGCAACGTAAACAAAGATTTTGATTGGTTTTAAAAATCCGTAACTATCCCACCGTGTAAAATTTAACAGATCTCTAATTGTGACATAAATTGAATTATTTTTGAAAACATCGAAACAATTTGTTGTTTTTAAATTCAAAGTGAAGCATAAAGATTAAAAGATGACACTATTTCATACACTTTACTGCATTTTAGCAACTGAACATGTGTATAATAAGAAATGCAAAATTAGAGGTCTTTCCCATACTTGTATCGCGTTAGAATAGATTCAATCGTTTTAGCGAATCTGAGAGAGTTGTTTAATTGATCTATAATTTATAGTTTAATGCTTATATTATTGTTTTGTTGGCAAGAATGCTTTAAAAGAAAAAAAGTTAATTTAGAATGAAGAATTCATAAAACATGCAAATAAGCTTAAAGCAGAAACCAATCTCATTCAGTGCGTTGTTGACAATATGCCCACTTGTCCTGTACAAAGTATTGAGGCTCGTTTGCTTTGGTTAACAAATGAAACAAGAATTACGACCGTTGCTTTTCCCGATTGACATATTCTTTTCCTTTAACCTTGTTTGCAAATCAAAAGGAATTTCCGACGGCGCATCACTTGATGAGGACGCCAGAAGCCGTAGGATATTGAAGTCTGACCCTTCTAATGTAGTGATGAACAACCATCACGCTAACTCTGTTTTCCTTAATGAAGATTCGAACGGTTGAACATAAAAAAATTCGAGAAAAATCCATAAATACGCCGTCATTTAAAGGACAGGAGATGTATTTTATGCCTTTCTTCTGTTTTATTTCCGCTTTGTAGGAAGTTCTGTTGAACTTACCGCCATTGCATGAATACCAACCGTTCTGGACCATTTAGTATTTTAGCACTTCATGTAGTCACACGTGATTGCAATGATAAGATAATTCTGATCACGTGCATTTCAGAAAAAGGCATTGTCATACATTACAAATGTTTTTGTTACTTCTTTTTCCTACATGTTAATTTAAAGGTCTAGAAGAAGGATATGGAGAACGATATATCTAGAACGATATACATGTGTACGTATCTTCCGTATCTTTTGTAAATTATCCATGATTCGTGCTGAATTACATGTACCCTCTTTATTCATCAACATACTAACCAATTACAAACTAATTATTTTTCCTTCTTTTTTAAATTAGAGACCGTTTCATTTTCCAGTATGATTAATTCAGATCATTCTTATAATGAAATTATTTGCTCGGAATGATCAATTGAAAAGTTGATTCACAGTATGGTAGTGTTATACGTAGGACATTAGATATAACATACAACATATATATACAATAGGTTTTCTCTCAGGCTAGAACTTTCATCTGAAAGAAGTTCTATTTCCTTCTGAGTCCAATTGGTTTGTTAAACTCAGCTTTTTCTGTGCTTTGATAGTTCAATATTTTAACCTTTTGTTGAATATCTTAATACTATATTACTGACAGTACTCATATGTACTTTAAGAACATTCTGTTGATAAGATCAAGAAATCAACAATTAAGCTCGATTAAACATCATAGGGAAACAATTGGAAATGTAGTTCCGAAGAATCATAATCGTTCTTGAGGGACACTGTTTGTGAAATTCGTCAGTCACCGTTACCAACGATTTTACATTCCCATCAAGGTAAAAATGTAATGTTGTGTTGGTTAGTTCAACTTAGTTAACCTCTTTAAGTAACAATGAAATCCAATGAACAAGTTAATTTTCTGGTTGCCACCGAAAATCTACCCCTCGTTTGTTTAACAAAAGTGTAAACCTACACGGAATGCTCATTCTTCAATGGCACCTAATCCCACCTCTGATGTTTTTGGGGTTCGTGTTTGCTCTGCTCCAATTGCAATTTTATATTGTTTAATGGACTTTTGAGCTTGAATAATATTCGTTATATATCATCTACACAAGATCACTATTCATTCTAGACAGATTATTCACAGATAACATAATGGTCCAGCGGTGTGAACATTCTCTTTTATAATCCGTATTTCGTAAATTGTAGAGTTATAATGACTCATTCAGCACATTTAACCTGCCATGTATGTTTGTTTGCACTTTGGTTCATCATGTTTCATAACAATAATTCAGCCTTTCTTATGATACTAATTGTTTCGTTTACGTGTTCAATACACAAGGGTCATGGTAGAAGTCATCAATCACCAGGAGATGCTTACTCCTCGTAGGCACCTAATCCCACCATTAGAATTCCCAGGGATTGTGTATTGGCTCTTTTTACAAATTTGTATTGTGAATGGATTCTCTGATCACTGTTTGTTATTCTCACCTTTATATATATATGTCTCTAACTTCACCTTATATCTTAAGGAACTTTGAATTGATTCTACTTTTACGCAGATCTTTAATTTCATTTATCATAGAAACTAAAGTTATGGGAAAATAATGAAGCTATTGTTTTTCATTATTTTTTTACTCAATTTAATACAACAATAGAATTTATCTCTGAATGTAGCATCTCTTCTCCCCGAGAATTCAAGGTTAAACTTTTTTATTCTCACGAAGAGAATTTACATTAAAATCCCTGAATTCTTAATCACACATTTTTCTCTGGCGCTAATACACTAGTAATCGAATCAGAAACGAGAAATATTCATCCAGAAAGAAGTGACATTCACAGCACAGCCAATTACATCGGCTAATGAATAATAAATAAGATTTGCTGGAATCTGTGAGACACGTAAGAAGATTGTTAATAGAATCCAAACGCACAATTTACCAAAGTTAACAGCGTCGTAACGTTTTTTTACCAGCACAAAGTGCGTTGTTTTTATCATCCATTTTGTAACTTCTGATGTAAGGTTTTTTAGTGTTCTGAAGAACTTCATACTTATTTTATGGATCGGAATTTTATTTTGAATCAATGTCAAAAGAGGAAATGTAAGATTAAAGTAAAAAAAAAAAAGAATAAACAAGAAGCAACAATTGATGTAATGTTTTGAATTTTTTTTTTATTAAAACCACCCTGGCTCTATATCTCTCCCCTTCTCTCTAATATCAAAATATATAAATAAAAGTTAGTTGAACTTTATTGTTATTGATACCTTTTTCTGAGTTTTAGTATGCAAGAGGATTTAAAATAGACATTGAATAATTACAAAAGTATTTAACTACTTGTCTTAACGTATTCTTTGAAAATAATGTTAATTTATATGATCAATTTCTTATCATGATCGAACATGGAAATTAAATTCAAAAAGATAGGTCAATTGAAAAGTCCCTCCATCCAACTCACGAATGTAACGAAACAAGATTCTTTTACCGAAACATAACGAATATGAAAGTTCATTGATATTTCTTGGTTTTTGTGATTATAGTTTTCTTTTGCTTAAATTTTCATTGAGCACTATAGATGTTTCCCAATACATATGAAACTGACATTTTCTAGGTCTTAAGACACTTATAATCCCATATAACAGGTACAATAATCACCAAAACAATACCTGGAAAAACCACACATGTCAGAAAAAAAAAACGATCGAGCAGTTTCCACTCTCATAATTGAATGAGAAACCATGTTAAACTCAAGTTCTGTAAAAGAGGCTACTTAATCTCTTTTTGAGCTGTCATTTACAAGTTTTAAAAGCATTTTTCTCCAAAGCATTGGTTAGTTATGGATTAGAATTTAGCCTAAAACATGTTTACTATCTAATCTATACATTTTTATGCCCACATGCAAAAACTATAAAAGCTTTTGGATTTAATAAGAAAGAGATTAAGAATTCAATCAAATGATAAAGGAGACATTATTTTTTATCAAATATTAAAATTAACCAACATGAATTATCACTTGACAAGGATTCCCTAAATAAGAACGAGAAGTACATGTACATGTAATAACTTGAAACATTAATTAACGATTGATTTGATTTCTTTGTAAATATTGTAATGATTATAGAAATTGAGTAATGACGTATACCGGCTTCTGTCGATCTTTCTTTAAAGGCCCCTATTCCCTTCACACCATAGTCTCCCTCATCAGCAAGCGTACTGACGTAATTCCAGCCCAACGCCTTTGCTATATCCACCATTGCTTGGGCTTGAAAAGTATCAGGGGGCACAACTCGTGAAAAATACTCAAATCTAGATTTGTCGCTGAGATCAATGCTTGTAGAGGCATAACTAATTTGGGGTATCTGAAAGAAAACAAAAAGATTCTCCATGAACTGAATGTAATTGCATTAAAAGAAATTGAACTGCCTTATGTTCACTTTACTGATCACGTGATGAACTGTTTAAGAGGGTCCATTACCTATGCAAAACTTTCACATTTGTAAATAGGTTATCGTCTCATGAAGCAAAATAAGTAAATGAATAGATAGATTAACTGAATAATAATTAATACTGTGGAATCGATAATTGTGATTAAGAATTCAGGGATTTTAATGTAAATTCTCTTCGTGAGAATAAAAAAGTTTAACCTTGAATTCTCGGGGAGAAGAGATGCTACATTCAGAGATAAATTCTATTGTTGTATTAAATTGAGTAAAAAAATAATGAAAAACAATAGCTTCATTATTTTCCCATAACTTTAGTTTCTATGATAAATGAAATTAAAGATCTGCGTAAAAGTAGAATCAATTCAAAGTTCCTTAAGATATAAGGTGAAGTTAGAGAACAATGATGGATCTAAAATCATCTAGAAGCAGTATAAATATGTGAAGAATGTTTGCAACACTGTCCCCTGAGTAAACATCCCCTTTGATCATTTAAATCAATCTTTAACTTTTTGTTTTGGTATCAATTTGTATCTTTTTTTGCCTACTTTTACGTGTGTGAAAAAAGGAAAATCAAAGCATAACAAAATAATTACAATCAATTTCAGTTCAGTGTGAAGTTATACATTACGTCACGATCTTTTTCGACAGATGCATCCAGCGTAAATAATTCACGTGATTGTTCAACTCATACATTGCACAGGAATAGTCTGTTGTACGAGCAACCAATCAGCGATTAGAAGAAGGTGAAAGGGAAAGTCGTAAAGCTAGCGGCCTTAGGAGGCGTGTACTATTTACATTGAGTGCAGCTGTCAAAATGGATCGTGGAGTAGCATAAAACTTCACACTTAACTGCATCTATAGTAATACATGTATATCCTCAAAATTTTAGTAATAATAGAGGAAATTCGGACTATCTTAATGATAAATTTCAATTTGCTAGTATCGTCTCATAGACCCTTCTATAATTATATCTTTAAAAATAGAAATAGAAATTTTATGATTGGCACCAGTTTTTTTTAACGTCAAAGAAACGTATAATGCCTTGACCCTGTATCTGAAATAAAAACCTCAATTTGAATCTTATTGATACTAACACTTCGTATTTATCAATCTCATTAATTGTAGATTAAAGGTATAGAAGAATCCATCATATGTTATTTAAGGAATAAAGTCTGCGTTTTCATGAATGTTGCAGGGTATCCTTTGAAGTCGATAAATTTCATTTAAAAGATAAAATTCGAGAATTAACCGAAGCTTTCATACGAAATATATGAAGATAACGAACCGTTTTCAAGCTCAAAAAGTTCATTTAACAATACAAAATAGGTACAAACGGGGACCTCAAAATCATCAGAGGTGGGATCAGGTGCCATGGAGCAGACAACAATCTCTGCCACGATTAGGTCAAAGTTTTCATCATGAATATTCTATTTGAACAATACAAATGGTTATAGGCGGGTATGTGTAGTCGAGTGATGAAGCTTATTCCTCCGTAGGACCTGATTCCACCTGTAAAATGTTACAATGTAGGCTCAGGGGCTTCTACCCTGCTTAAAATTGCTGATTTGTATAGCTTAATAGTGTTTTTTAAATTGCCCACTTTTCGTTAAATTCATCGTTTAATGAATTCGTTTAACTATATATATAGTCGTGAATATCATAGTAGCACGTCTGAATATAGTAGTTTGTGGTTTTCTGCTTTTACAGATATCAAAAAAGCTTTATCAAACCCAATATCCGCTGGGCTACTTCCTGCATTTCACACCCGCCTGTCACGTGATCTGACGAACGTTGGAACAGGACAACCAATTGTGTTTGACTTGAAAACTCTTGATACAACTAATTCCTACGAGCCTAGTAGTGGAATTTTTACGGTTCCTATGAATGGAATTTACGTTTTCTACTGGAATCTTCTAACCAATCAGGCGTCTGGAATGGACACGACTCTAATGTCAACACATGGGCCACTAGGGTTTGGTTTCGTTAGCCATGCAGAAAACTGGGAAAATGGAGGAAATTTGATAATAGCAAAACTCACCACCGGAACTCATGTATGGGTTAAGAAAGCCGACAAATACGGCGATTTTTTGCACGAGAGATTCTCTACGTTTTCGGGTTACCTTATTCAAGAAACGGATTAATGGTCCATGTAATTGGAAGAAATTCAATAATAAATTGATTTATCATTAAAATTGTCTTTTTCCTTATTTCTCTTAATATGCTCATTAATTTTTCTCATAGGGGTGAATCTATTAAGCACTATTACAGTTTTCCTAATATCTCTCCTTTTAGAAAGGTAGCGTACTTTATTGTAAGAATAACATAAAAAGGATTAACAATATAACACAAATTAGTTGTTTAGAGCATTGATTTTTAACATACTGACATTTTCTAATTATCCTCAATTATGCAGAATGGCAGCTAGATAAAACATCCTTTTTTTTTTTTACTTTAGATCTGATTTCTATTTTCATGTTAATTTCTTACCGTTGTAATATTGTAAACAGGTTATTTCTGTATGTAAACATGTTAATTTTTATCAACAAATATATTGAAAAAAAATATATATAATGAAATTTCATGGCACCTGATACCACCTCTGTTTTGAAGGTCCGTGTTTGCTCTGCTCCGTCCTTTTTTTTGTTTTCTATGGACTTTCGATCCTGAATACTGTTCGTCATCTCCATATGATTCTTTGTTGTTCCTTGAAGTATGTTTCGTATCTGAAACTTTCTTGAACATATTTGGTTACGAAACTTTAATAGATATGCATTTATATTTCGAAGTTCAAAACAAATGTAATAAATAGCATCGTTAAACTTACAATTTATACCATTCGACATATATAAACTTGAAAATGAAATCTTAAAGAAAATTATTAATGGTCCTCTTCCGGAAACAAGAAATTATCTTTTTTTTTTTACTTCACCTGTTTACGTAAATGAATGTATTATTGAATGAATATTGATTGATCCAGTGATGTGACATAATTAAGAATAAATATATGTATACTTGATAAGTAAGTGTTCACATCAGCTGATATAAATGGCCTGACAACAACAGGCGATAGAGGTTAAAATTTCCCCCAGATAAAATGAGGCATTGTATACACGTGAATTGTAGATGTACATGTAATCCATTTTAAAAGTACTGTTATTCTCCAGAGATGACAAGAAGAAGAAGGAAAAATTGCAAAGTGAGTGAATGTCATTTGAATTCGGGAGAGATCAACAAATCGACAGGTGGGAAATAATTGTAATAAATTCGCTAACATAATGATCTTTCTTTTATTCAGAATGCATGAAAACTGAGGCGTGAACAAAAAGTGGAATAAAGAATAACGGAGAAAGGAGAGAAAATCCAGCATAAAAGCACAACGGAATTTTTTTTTTTTTTTTTTTTTTT
>PRKT01000177.1:820336-871392 GCA_003671525.1 Saccostrea glomerata | reverse complement strand
ACTTGATTACTGTATGTTACCTAAACATAATATGTATTTCATTTACCTTTTAAATGACTTTTGTTTTAAATGTTTAAATTTTCATACTTATTCTGTATACTTTAAATGTACTTGTTTGAGATTTGTTTTCATTGTTTTATTTCCAGTATCGTCTTTAATATGGAGTTGTTGTTTTTTTTAATTTGAAAATTGTTGATTGTACTAGGTTGCATTGACCATATGTTTTTTTCTACATTATTTTTGATTAACCTTTCATATATGTACATGTATATGTCTTGTCCGATTAAAATGCAATTGTTTGATATTAAAATTTTTGGATTTTTTTTCTACAGGAATATGTGTTGCTCAGTCTCTAACAATTCTTCGAGATGATACAGACTCCAGAATTGAGCAGCTAGTACTCGATCTGTTAAAGAATGACAGAGCTAAAGTTGTGGTCATGTTTGCCAACGAAGACAACGCCAGAAGAGTACTTAAAGCGCTAATGAAATTAAATAAAACATCTGAATTAACATTTCTTGCCAGCGATAGTTGGGGAGCAAAAATCCACCCGGTCAAGAATCACGAGCTAGCTGCAAACGGCGCCGTTACATTGCTTCCGAAAAGGCATGTGATCAAAGGTACGTACGTAACACGTAGAGGTTGGTTTCGAAGAAGCCTAAATGAGGTATCAGACCCGTAATTAAAATATGTATATTACTCTGGGAACAATAAATATAAATAGATACGGACTTTTTTGGTTTTTTCTTTTCAAAACATGGATCTCATATACCGGTAATTTATGTTTGAAATGTGAAGTAAAATGTAACTGGAAAATTCAAATAACGCAGTGCTATATCAAATAGCATATACTTTGGCCCTCGTGCTAAGATGACACAAGATATGTTTTTAGAATGTTATACATGTACATGTATTTTAGTACGTCGTGGGTTCGAATCCCACTGTTGGACATGGAGACCGGTCCTTTGGATGGGACCATATAAACCAAGGTCCCGTGTTACAGTAGGTGCTGGCACGAAAAATGTCACCCACTGCTCAATGGCCATAATTAAGTGCCGAGTGTAGGACAACATTTGCAGCTCTACATCGGCAAGTGGTGGCGTCTCCATTTGACTGAAAAATTCTCGAGAGGGACGATAAAGAACATATAAACAAACGTGTATTTTAACTATGTAAGATATAATTTACCATGGAGTAAAATTTAAATTGACACTTTCCTTAATCGTCAAACTAATAATTTGCGGGAGTAAAAAATACCTGTTTTTGAAAATATTGTTCTTTAGATTTGCGGAAATCATTGGCTCGGAGACCTAATTTTTTACGAAAGACCAAATATTCCTTGTTACTTAAACCAAAATAAGGGGTTAATAACAATATTTCGATTCTCTAATTACCATTGATTTGTCCGGTAAAACAAAAAAGTATTTTTTAGTTCTTTAGAAGTGAAAACTTTAATAGAAAATAGAAATAATTTGTTATAAAATCATTGCTATGAATTTTCATTTTTCTTTACATCCACAACATGAAAGGAGAGCATTTAGAATAATATACTGATCGTTTCAAGAAATACGCTTTAGGGTATATTGATACAGTGATCTTTGATTCAAAAGAATAAAACAGGATCTAAAGGTTCAATAACAGTTAGGATCGTCTTTGATAAGTAAAAAAGGTGAAACATGGATAAAGACGACATTTTCTCTATATATAGCTGATAGGGTGTAATTGAATCTATGATGGATTTCAATACTTCATTACTTGCCATCAGAGATTACGGTGAGTCACTGGCAATCTCCACCAGAAAGCGATACAAAAGAGGCTGTTTTTAATTCAACCTTGTAAATGAAAACCGATGAAACGTCTTCAAAGAACGTCACAGAGGCAGGCTTCTGCTGATGATAAATTTCCTGGAATACAAAATGAATTGCTGAAAAAATTCACATTTTACCACGTGATATTTACGTGTATTTATGTAGCAAAATAACTTTGAATTAAGAAACGTTCCGGAGAAAAGATCTTGACATCTTTTTTTTCAATAAATTATGTAAGAATAAAGGATCGAATTCAACAAATTCTATCATTGTGTAAAGAATTCTTTAATGAATAATTTTTTTGTTAATATAGGTAATTGTTTACAAAATACGGTATACTGAATTGTCCAGGTTTATTTTCAGCTAATTTAATCCAGATACCCGAGGGAGTGGTAATGATCAGAGGTATTCTTAAGTTTGCTGTTATCTTCTGTTTACCTGTCTATTAACTAATAAAACTTTTGAAATTTCAAAATGGGAAAACAGTGTTCAGTAAATTAATCTCTAGTGATATATGGGTTATATTTTACTTGGAATGATAATTAAAGCAATTACACCTGCATGTTAACCGACAACTGTGACGATTCGGCATGCAGTAAGAATACGTATGATTACTTAAGTAAAATCTCTACTGCTGCACGAGATCCATCTTTCTAAGAAAAAGCTGGCATTTGATTTCACAATAACATTCAAACATACATACATCTTTTCGCAGTTTTTATCCATTTAATTCATTCTTGTTGTTGTTGGAATGTCTTTCGTACTTAAGGGCTTTTCCATGAACTATTTTGAAATGTCTTGTAGATTTGAAAGTCATGATATCGTATTACATTTTATTTATTATGTCTGTTTTCAAATAATTAAAAATAAATTTCCGAATGTGCTGGTTCTTGCGTTTATTTCAAAGCATTGCCTGCGTGACACTATGGTTAGAGCGTCTGTTCTTGAGTTGTGGAAAAAAAAAACTGATGCGTACACCGCTGCGGAACGTAGAGCCTATTCCTTCGGATGAAACCGTATGTAAATAGAGGTCCCGTGTTGCAGTAAGTGTTGGCATGATTGCCGAGTATACTGTAGATATAAATTTGCAACCCTCAACCGGCAAGTACTGTCGTCTCCATATGGGTGAAAAAAATCTAAAAGAGTGACATTAAACAAATAATATTCAACCTGGATATTACATCAATGTTTCTGGTTTGCCTTTACTACTTCTAGTCAAAGAATCAACAATTTGAGCAAAGTTATACCTAAATATAATTAGAAGTGAAAACTGTTCGATTTCCTTCATTTTTTTTTTTAGATTTTGATGAATACTTTACCAACCTTACAGTAGAGAACAACAAAAGAAACCCATGGTTCTCCGAATTCTGGCAGGAAGTTTTCAACTGTACACTAACAAATAACACCCGAATAAAACAATGTTCAGGTAAAATATTTGAAAAGATCATTTATTTTTTGATATATATTTTTTTAAAATAATGGATCTATTGTTTTTCTTTATTACACGTTAAATAGAATTTCTTTTCATAGTTTTGTATAGAACACCATAAGTCAAATGGTAAAACATATTATATTTTATTTAACTTATTTAACAAATTGGACAGAATTCAAGGACGAGTAACCTCTGTCTTATTAAATTTGTTTCCTCCATTCATTATCCTTATCGGTTTAATTTAAACTAAAATGATCAGGTTGTTGAAAAATGAATTTAATTTCTCCTTCGAGATCAACTATTTTTTCTCTGGATTTCTGAGTCTAGTAGTTACGGACACGATGAAAATTTTAGTGTTTGAGGCGGTAAATAGCTGTACAAAAATCATACAAATGATATCATTTCAGGAGAGGAATACATAGGAATGAAGGGGGCTCCATATAACCAAGAGGGCTTGGTACAGTTTGTCATTGATTCCGTTTATGCATTAGCCCATGCGCTACACAATTTGTTAGCAGATCAATGTACCGTTCCATTTCAAAACTGCACAGCAACCGCAGTTACATCTGGGGAAGAAGTCTTAAAGTACATTCGAAACGTTTCCTTCAGAGGTATGGAATCCCATTAATGTAATGAGAATATTCCATAATTCTATTAAGATTAGATATTCGCACATTTTTTTATTTGTGTCTATTATATATTTTAACGTTTCAAAGGCATATGAATATTAACCAATATGCTCTTTTTGCGATTGTGATAACCAATGTATAGAATAATGTACCTACATAATTATGATTTTTCTCATAAAGTAGTTATCCTATTGACACACACATTTTTCTTTACACAGGCGTAGGGGGAGATTGGGTAGAGTTTAATAAAGAAGGCGATGGACTTGGAAAATATGATATTTTTCAATATCAGAAAACCTCTAAAGGTCTTTATAGCTATGTTCAAATCGGAGATTGGATAGACAGGTTTGTATGAAATAATGAAGAAATACACACAATAATAAACACATACTACAGTAGCAGCCAATAAAATATCACGTTGTTTGCATTATGAGATATATTTCGTTTGAATGAAAGCTGCACTCATATGTTAAATACCGATATATTACGATGAAAAGGTGAGAAGATAGTGTGCAGATCGAAATCAATCTTATAAAAATTCAAACAGTACAAATGTTTGAACAAGCAATTGATACGGGCAATGAAAATTCGAGAGATGGAATAAGACAAATGCATAACATTTATAATACGAAAAATAAATGGGGTGTGTAGTTTTAAGAAACTCTTAGTCTTAATACTTTGCTTTTTAACCTTACAAAGTTTAAAAGTGAACTCTGTTCCGTGAAAAGCGTTTAAAATACCATTATTTTTATCAAATCACATAGAATGAAATCTTTAACCAAATTACATTGAATGAAAAATAAACCTTTTCAAATTTTTACATATGATTATTTTTTTTTAAATGTTTTATATCCTGTATAGAATATAAAAGGTCCTGGTCAAGAAATAATGATGAAATGATTAAAAAGAAACTCTTAAATTGCATTTGATTAAGTCTTGAATTGATTCGGAGCAAAATTTGGTTCCTTATGCAATAAAATAGGTGAAAAAACGAACTAAAATCGATATGAAAACAAACCCTAAAGACAGTACAAATCCTTTCGGCAAATATCGCGAATACAAATGAACTCTGGAAATTCAAGAAGTGGGATTAGGTGTCTAGGATCTGCAAAGTATGCATATATTTACGAGGGTTGTCCCGTAAAATCGTGGACAAGTTGTCTAGTGTGAAAAATAAACATCACTGTGTTCTGAAATTTTCACTATTATTTATTACATATTTTAGTAATATACACAGCAAATTTTAGATAAATATATGCATAAATAAACAAATTATGAGATTTTATGCCATGTGTTGTATCACCGTACGGCGCATGGATTATAACGTCAAAGTGTCTAAAATAGCGTCACGTTTTATCTTTGCTGAAAATGAAGTTGGATGAGTCCGACTTAAATTTAGGAATTTCATTGATACACATTCTTTAGTTTCCATAAACAGTCGAAGAACCAATTGGCACCCTAAGGCGATCTTCTGAAGATTATAAGTAAGTTACGGACAATATTCTCACCATCATTCAACTAATAGAAAATCTCATATCTGCGGTCTACTATGACAGCATCTTTTCCTATTACATAAGAAGTTTGTCCGTATGTTTTGTATTCCCAAGGACTCGCTAAGTTTTGTACTCCCAGAGACTTCGCTAAGAAAACTCCTATTTCATTTGTATACTTAAGATATAGTGATATTTTTATAATCTTTTTTCTTCTATGTTCATTTCAAGTCTCTAAAGGTATCATTACAACATCGAATTTAAAATTTAAAGCTCTCCGGTGCGCCGTAACGTCATGAAACGTCGTTATTTTCCGTGTGCATGTTTATAACTTTCCCATTTCGAATGGTCGAAAAACTGCCAAAAATAAACCAAATGCATTAAAATTTTTACAAAGACTACAAAATTGATTGTGGAATTGAATTAGGATTATTTTAATCCAAATCTTATGTATTTAAAACTTTTGTTTTGAATTCAAACTTGTGTATTCTTTAATAAAACCTTGGTTTTTTTACCGTGCGCCGTAGGACAATACCCCGTGCACATTCAAGCAGAAAAAAATCTTTATTTTTGCCTATATTTTATCAAAAAAAATTATCATGCACTTAAATATGATAAATAAACATTTACTGAAATTTTCAGCTAAGTGCGCCTATTACTTTTCGAGAAAAACGCTTTGTCCACGATTTTACGGGACAACCCTCGTATATGGAGATAACGAACAGTACTCAAGCTAAAATGTCCATTAAGCAATGCAAAAAAGAGACAGAACAAACATGCACTCCAAAACATCAGAGGTGGGATCAGGTGCCATAAAGGAGTGAGCAACTCGGGTCACATCCGCCATGTCAGTCAGCAATTGACCTAATGATAGATTGTATCTGCTGACAAGTTCATTTTATCGAAAGGAATATAAAAAGTTGCAAGAACGTCACTAAGTGTGTCAACTTTCACATTTTCTATATTTTTGTCAATTCTGTATTAATTTTATGCATATTTCTATCGGAGAACATACAGAGTACATACATGGTCATATGTATCTTTTGTTTTTATTATTTTCAAGTATTTGTACCTATTGAATCTTTCAATTTTTTTTAAATGAAAAAAGGCAGGTTTGTGCTCGATGTTGTTCAAATGAGATTTTTCTCATATTTAGCGAAATTTCGCCAGAAAGGAGCAAATGCAGTAAAATACATAATTTGTAATCGTAATTGTGAGTGCATTGTAATTGTAAGGCCATTGTAATGACTCTGTCTACGGATTATTCCGTTTTCGCCGATCATGACAAGTAGCACACGGCGGATGTGACAGCTCGGCAGGGGGTTGCTCACTTTTTTATGGCATCTGTTCCCAACTGGGATGCTTTTGGTACTTCCTTAAGTGTCTGCTGTCATCTGCTAGTGAATTCATATATTTAAACATATGTGTATTAAATTATTTTTAAGATCTAAAAGGTAGAAGGAAAATCACAAATTATTCTATGTGATTATTATCTTCTATAAGCTAAGGGGCTCAGAAAAACTATTTGTAATTTCGTATATATACTTGAAATTCTAGTATTTCAGTATTTCATAAACTCATTTATTCTATATTTTAGTCTTCGTCTCAACGAATCAATGTTGAAATGGAAAAAGAAGAACATTCCATATTCTGTATGTAGTGAACCATGTTCGCCAGGATTTGCTCGTCTTGAGAAAGGATTAAAATGCTGTTGGGGTTGTTTTCAATGTGCATTTAATCAGTATTTAGCGAACGAGTATACATGCAAAGATTGTCCCGAGGGATCCAAACCCTCCCAAAACCAATCAGCATGCACGCCACTTCCGATCCTCTCGTTAGAATGGGGGACATTTTGGATGCTACTTCCTATAGCTTTCACGAGCATTGGCGCTGTATTGACAGTATTAGTGATTGCAGTATTCATACGCTACAATGAGACTCCTATAATAATGGCATCTGGAAGAGAATTGTGTTACGTTCTTCTCGTTGGAATTCTAATGTCTTATGGAACATCTTTAATAATGTTAGTTCGACCGACATTTATTCTTTGTACGTTGAGAAGGTTAGGTCTCGGCGTGTCTCTGTGTTTGATATATGCTGCTATGTTGACGAAAACTAACCGAATCTTCCGAATATTCAATAACGGTATCAAAGCCATGGTCAAACGTCCAAGTTACACGAGTCCAAGATCGCAGCTTGTGATCTGTTTCGGTATTGTTTCTGTACAAATAGTTGGAGGTATAACATGGTTAGGTTTTGAAAAACCAGACACCGTATTTGTTTTACAAGATCAGGATTATTTGGTGCTAAAATGTAAAGCTAGTAAAACTGCAATCATAGTTTCTTTGACTTACAATATAGTTTTGATTATAATATGTACTGTTTATGGTGTGAAAACCAGAAAGATACCACAAAATTTTAACGAAGCGAAGTGCATAGCATTCACTATGTACAGTACATGCATTGTGTGGCTAGCTTTTATTCCAATATACTTTACAGCAAGCGGTGGAGATTTTAAGGTAAGTCATCATTTTTCCTTAATATTCTTATATATATGTTGCAGTGAAATTGATAAATAGTTGTTGTTTAGGAAAATTTGAGAAAAAATACTTTGAAGAAACCACGAGAGACTTAAGACTGAAACACAGGATGAATCCTTACCATTCACTTAATAGGATGGTCGACAAATGGTCTATAAATTTTACTGAATTACAGATTTCTGCGATCACTCTTAAGTAAACTTTCAGATTGGCAGAGATAACTCATAGGGAATATCAGAAAGATGAAAAATAAGTCATGGGTTAAAGTTATGCCAAAATGATTTGTATACCATTATGTAATACACTGAATTGTCGACTGTTTTTCCGTTATTTGCCGACTATGACACGGCGGCGAGTGTGACCGTTCGGCAGTAGATGTTCCCTTCCCAATGGCACCAGATCCTTCCTCTGATATTTTAAGGTTTTAGATGTCCTTGCTTGCTCTGCTCCTGATATGTAATTTAAGATAGATTTTTGAGGTTGAATATTGGCTTTCTTATATTTTGTATATATCAAAACATGATCAATGCTCCAAATAGCCAGTCCCCAGCGAAATGATTGTGCCGTAAGTTCATGATTGATTCTGAGAAACAGAAGTAGAAATGGATCAAGTTTAAATAATTATTCCTTGATTGAGAAATGCGAGGAAGTCTTGCCATAAAGTAAGATGCATTTCGGTCATTCGTTATTCAACTAAAACCGGCACCCGAAAATAGAAAGACTAATTACTAACGAATTAATGATTGTTAAAACACTCAAGAGCACGTTTTGCACAATATATTTACTAACAAAATAAAATTACTACCAGTGTGAATTTAGAAGAAGCACAGTAAGTAATTCTTCATTTGAAATCACCACTAGAAAGCCAAGTAAAAAAACTCAGCTTCTATAGCACTCTTAACAAGTGCCATATTAACCCATCTAAAATGCATGGTGCGTTATATACGCTCGCAGCTTAATACACTTATTTTGGATGCTTGGTGCACAATTTATTGTCATAGATCGCGGTTGATTACAGCACTACACAAGCGATACACATTTGATTATTTTTTCCTCACTAACTATCCTTGAATTAATAAGGCTAAATGGTTTTTGTTTTCTGAATAGCGTTTCACTGCATATTACTTAAGTATACCGAATGAAAGGATTTTAAAAATTTATACATTCTTTAATGAAACGAATAAATGTTAAATTGTGAATACGTAAGCTGTTAACTTTAGAACCAGAGAGACCACTGAATAACACTTTTAGGGAGAAAGTGTTTTGTAAAAGATGAAATTTTCTTTTTGCTTTGTAATAAATATATAAAATGGGATTCAAATCTATGAACAGGAATGATTATAAGACAAAGAGGTCTATTAGAGGTTTTTGTGTAAATCATAAATATTAGTACATGTATATTAAAAAACATGTTTTATTTTCAGATTGAAGTGACATCTCTCTGTATGTGTGTAAGCATCAGTGCAACAGTAGCACTAGTGTGTATATTTGCTCCGAAGATATACATAGTGTTATTGCAGCCACATAAGAACGTTAGGCAAGGAGCGACAACCTCTTTGAAAAGCAATCATCCGACATTAGCACGCATCATCTCCGAGCGAACAGACTCTCTCGGACCCTTTCCTTTCCAAAATGGCGGAGTTTATACTCATCCTAATCAGACTACGCAGACAACGCACACGACAATCAATGATGTATTCAGCGAGGACCTCGATGACTTCTCCTGTGATGATGCAACAGGTGAAGATGAATCAAACAGACAATTAAATCCTCCCATGGAAGTAGATATATGAGGATTGAATATTTATGTTTTAATTTACTATTTAATATCATTATTACATACATGTAGCTCATCATATTTTTTTGATAATTTCATCAGTTATCTTTAATTTTTTCCTAATTTGAAGTTGAACTTGTCAAAAAACTCAAGTGTGTTTTTCCTAAGCAATGAGTGTTCATCATCCATTGGTCTGTCTGTCTTTGTGTTGATTGTTCCTTGTTCTTTTTCAACTTCTTTGCCTAAACAACTGGGTCAATTGAATTAAACTTGCAATTACTTGCACTATGGATAAAGGAAATGCATTAGTTTCTTTCAGGAACTATTGTCTATTTGAAGGGCACACGTTTGCTGTGCTATTTTAAAAAAATCCTCAGAAGGAAAAATTGAAGAAAAATAAAAATTATGTGCACACATTTTTACATATCAAGTACTAGAAAAAACCTTTTTTTGGAGAAGGAAAGGCGTCATTTGTCCTATACTTAATAATTTACAGCATCCTCAAGCTGCAATTTATTTTAAAACACTGTTTATATCGATTTCCCAGTTGACCTTAAATTGCAACATAATGGGATTTCGTTATCAGTGAATGCATCTTTTATTGGACTTTTAAAACTATTAAGCGCAGCATCTTTGAAAAATCGTGAATAAGCAACGTCGATTCCGATTAAAAGTATCATATGCATAACTTCTTTTTTTACACTCCCTCAATAATACCTCTCCCCTTTCGCATCCAAGATCATGCACTAAGATATTAATACACACAAGCACATTTCTAACTCCCGCCAATTCCTTTTCCAGGGATTAAAAAATCTAAGAGTTCTCCAGAAACCCACATAATTAAAACAGTATTTATAAAAGGGGCCTGACTACAGACACATGTTTCGTATGAAGGGTGCCCATTTTTATTTTCATTATAAGGTACATGTATCTAACTCAATTTCAGCTACACTTACCTTAAACTCGTATTTTATTAATATATCATATCAATTATAATACCACTTTAAAAAGACAAATATCGCTTTGAGATATTTAATTTTTTCCCATTAATCGTTGCAGACTTCCTTGGTCAAGCTTCGTCATTGTAAACCACTTAATTATTCCTCGAACGTTGTCTTGACATATTTTAAGACTCTACACGGGATACAGAAATTTACGGTTAGGCTTATGATGTTAGTTAAAATTAGAGACTTTCGAGTTCTTCATTCTGAAGTGTGGCTACCGCAAACTGGAAGTTGGTTTATCCTGTCTAAAGTTTTAGAATGTCGTAGGGTTGTTTTAGAGGAATGGATGGTACCTTGTGGTAAAATTAAGTAGAGGGTGCCTCTCCTACAAATAAAGAGCCAGTGTTCCAGGCACATAGTTAAAATGAAAAGACAATAACTCTAGCATGTTTATTCGAATTTGTATCCTAATGTACTGGTGCTGCTATTCTTGCCAAAGTTCATTCATTCTTCAGTCGTGCATACCTTGCAGAATTACATAAATGTACGTTACATTCCTAGAACTGTATTTTCCTTATACAAGTTTTATGCTATAAAATCAATGTTTGTTTTTGTTGTCGGTGAATATGACCATTATTTGTTAAAATTAAAGATGTACACGTATGGAAGCTCAGGATGTGTTTTTTATAAACTTATGTTACTTTTAATTTTGAAAAGAATATCGAATTTAAATTATTTTATATTTGATAATTGGAATATAATGATATATATACCAGGTTTGCCCATAAAGTTTGTGGACAAATGCTTTATGTTTCTTAACAATGACCTTACTGCTATACGTGTGGAATGATAATTAAACAATGAATCATTATTTTTTTTAAGACGTAGTCTTATAACTGCAACGGTGTGTGAAAAGAAATTAAATAACGCGCGTTATGAAATTTTTTTTGCACACACCGTTGCAATAATGAGACTATATCTTTCCATAAATAATGATCCATTGCTTATATTCACAGTCACTATTAATGCACGTAATTTTTTAACTTCGTCTTGTTTATTTTAATTCATACCACTTTATCTAAAAGTTTATATCAATTTAACCCTAGACTTTGAACACCATCTCTGCAATTTAAAATCGCAATTTGAACTTAATTATGGAAGTTTTAAAAATCAAAATTTTTAACTTTTCTGTCTAGCTATAGAATGTTTTTGGTAATACATGTACAATTAACATGATAAATTTATCTATAACCATTCGTTTTGATGGAAAAAGTCATAGTCCGAAAACTTAATGGAGAATTCTAGATGCATATATTAAAAATGTTCCTACATGTAAGTATTATTTATATAAATACTTATTAAATGTGTGTCTGTCTCAGTTTTTTCTGGAACTTTGTTTTCGGGAATGAGACATTAACTTAATGATGCTCTTAGCACTGGATTTTATTTTTTGGCTCTGGAAATTTTCATTGAATATAAGTATGCATATTATTTTCTATATGTATCTTATTCAGAAAAAAAGTTTTAAAAGTTGATCATGAATTACTTACATCGAAAATACATATAAATAATGAAATGGCATATTTATCTTAGTCTAATAAGTTGCCAAGAATAAACTTCAATAGTTTTTTTTTTACAATTGATTTCTATGGAAGCACATGCAGGACCTGTCAAAAATATTTTTGAATTCGATAAAACGAATTATAAAATTTGTTATGAAGAATTTGATAAGTTATTATAACAGTTTCTTTGAATTCGTTAAAATTAATTCAGTTGGTTAAAACAAAATCATTTAATTCGTTTAAGCGAATTCAAAAATGTGTTAAACCTTATTTAATTTATTATTTCGAGTTCTAAAATTGCCTAGCGAATCAAATTCGTTTAAGTGAATTAAAAAAAAATTAAGAATAAATTGAATTCGTTGAAACGAATTCGACAAAGATATGATTACAAATACTTTACCCGATATAATATATTTTCAGAAACGAAAAAAAAACCCAGAAAAACACATAAACAAATAATTTAATTATAAATAATTACTATAAATAGTGTAAAAGGGTGCATTAATATAAATTGAAATTGACGAAAATTATAAATTGATGAAAAGAAATTAATGAAATCAAACATCTATTAATGTACATTTCTCATTCACAGGTCTCAATTTCTTCTTAGTTGATACATCTAGAAAAAAGAAAGATTTTAATGAGAAACTATAAAAATATTAATAAGATTGTCCACTGAATTTTTTTTAAACAAGAGTTGAAAATTTTATTCTATGAAACAGAAGTCAAGTGAAATCAAATACGCCAATATAAAAAAAATTATTCATAGAGTCAGACGTCATTTACTGCCTTTCATACTTGACAGAAGAGATATTGTAAACTTTAAATGCCACGTATACACGTGCAAAATTTTAATAATTTTAAGTGAGATATTAAAATAATAATAATAATTATTATTATTATTATAATTGAAAATAGCACAACTGCTTTTTAACCAATATAACAATTTTTAAAATTGTTAAAAACAATTTAAAAGTGACTGTGTAATAATCGTGAAATCATAAAATTAAATATCTATCCAAATGATTTACTTAATATATGTACTTTACTATAATGTAATATTGTAATAAAAAATTATATTCTACTGTTCTAGATTTCTTTTTGGTTTTTGTCTGTCAGATATTCATATAATAGGTAAACCAATAGGCATATTTGTATGTACATGTTATTATTTATTTATTAAATATATGAATTATATCTTACCTTTTAAATTGCAATATCCGCCCTCCATATATTCTAGGTCTCTAAGCTTTTTATAAGGATTTGTAGATCTTAACTTCCGGTTCCTTCGTGACGTATAACAACGAGAAAGAACGAGACAAAGTAAACAAAATGTCCCTATTAAGAGAACAAGTAGCCCTATAAGTGCGATAAATTCCATTGACCAGCCATCACTAATATCATTAGAAGAACTAAAGGTTGTTCACTGTTTGATGTAATGTGTACATGAAGTTAGCTCCATCACAAATAAAAGTGGTTTTGCAAAAAAAAAAAAAAAAAAAAGACCTGTCGATTTGTTGATCTCTCCCGAATTCAAATGACATTCACTCACTTTGCAATTTTTCCTTCTTCTTCTTGTCATCTCTGGAGAATAACAGTACTTTTAGAATGGATTACATGTACATCTACAATTCACGTGTATACAATGCCTCATTTTATCTGGGGGAAATTTTAACCTCTATCGCCTGTTGTTGTCAGGCCATTTATATCAGCTGATGTGAACACTTACTTATCAAGTATACATATATTTATTCTTAATTATGTCACATCACTGGATCACTTGAAATATTCATTCAATAATACATTCATTTACGTAAACAGGTGAAGTAAAAAAAAAAGATAATTTCTTGTTTCCGGAAGAGGACCATTAATAAATTTCTTTAAGATTTCATTTTCAAGTTTATATATGTCGAATGGTATAAATTGTAAGTTTAACGATGCTATTTATTACATTTGTTTTGAACTTCGAAATATAAATGCATATCTATTAAAGTTTCGTAACCAAATATGTTCAAGAAAGTTTCAGATACGAAACATACTTCAAGGAACAACAAAGAATCATATGGAGATGACGAACAGTATTCAGGATCGAAAGTCCATAGAAAACAAAAAAAAGGACGGAGCAGAGCAAACACGGACCTTCAAAACAGAGGTGGTATCAGGTGCCATGAAATTTCATTATATATATTTTTTTTCAATATATTTGTTGATAAAAATTAACATGTTTACATACAGAAATAACCTGTTTACAATATTACAACGGTAAGAAATTAACATGAAAATAGAAATCAGATCTAAAGTAAAAAAAAAAAGGATGTTTTATCTAGCTGCCATTCTGCATAATTGAGGATAATTAGAAAATGTCAGTATGTTAAAAATCAATGCTCTAAACAACTAATTTGTGTTATATTGTTAATCCTTTTTATGTTATTCTTAACAATATAGTACGCTACCTTTCTAAAAGGAGAGATATTAGGAAAACTGTAATAGTGCTTAATAGTTTCACCCCTATGAGAAAAATTAATGAGCATATTAAGAGAAATAAGGAAAAAGACAATTTTAATGATAAATCAATTTATTATTGAATTTCTTCCAATTACATGGACCATTAATCCGTTTCTTGAATAAGGTAACCCGAAAACGTAGAGAATCTCTCGTGCAAAAAATCGCCGTATTTGTCGGCTTTCTTAACCCATACATGAGTTCCGGTGGTGAGTTTTGCTATTATCAAATTTCCTCCATTTTCCCAGTTTTCTGCATGGCTAACGAAACCAAACCCTAGTGGCCCATGTGTTGACATTAGAGTCGTGTCCATTCCAGACGCCTGATTGGTTAGAAGATTCCAGTAGAAAACGTAAATTCCATTCATAGGAACCGTAAAAATTCCACTACTAGGCTCGTAGGAATTAGTTGTATCAAGAGTTTTCAAGTCAAACACAATTGGTTGTCCTGTTCCAACGTTCGTCAGATCACGTGACAGGCGGGTGTGAAATGCAGGAAGTAGCCCAGCGGATATTGGGTTTGATAAAGCTTTTTTGATATCTGTAAAAGCAGAAAACCACAAACTACTATATTCAGACGTGCTACTATGATATGATAAAGGGAAAGTTGAAAAATAACAAACGCGATCCATCTAAAATATCTATAAACAATACATTCATGTAAAGAGGGTTTAAACACAAAAACCTAAAAATCGATGAACTAGACGGAACTTTCTTAATTCAAATACATTGTAAAAACAAAAGCCTTACATTTGATATTAAACAAATCTGCTAAAAAACAACCTGATGATATGTTATATTTCCAAGCAAGATCATAAAGCGGAAAATTGAATATAATATACGAAATGCAAACTTTAAATGAGGTTTTTTAAGGAGGCCAAGTCTAATTATTTCTACCATAGAGATTTATTGCATTTTTCTTATATAAATTTTATTCAGTATATAGGTTTTTTATATCTCCAAGAGATTTGGTGATCCTACAAATAATGAATACTGTTTCTTATGTTTCATTCTACAAAAGGGATTTATATGACAAAGTAAAATTGAGATAAAAGTGAACTTATCTAATTTTAATCATTCAGAAGACATTTTTGCGTTGTAGGTGCATACACAAGACTGCATTTTGCATTAGTTTTGATATTTTCTTTTAAAAACTATTGTTTGTGTTTTGTGATTTGTAGGATCACCAAATCTCTTGGAGATATAAAAAACCTATATACTGAAAAAAATTTATATAAAAACATGCAATAAATGATAGGACTTTATTAATTTTGTCCTTTTTCTTATATAATCTTTATATGTGAAGACGAAACTAGTGAAGATATTGTTACATTCATAAATACACGCGTAGGCTACTTCGGACATGAATTAATGAATTAGCTTACGTTGATAAGTTCCATTGTTTCTTCCTACGTAGCTTGTCGGGCAGTATTTGATCTTTTCCATGAGAGTGGAAATCGCAGCATCCTTCTCTCTGTTTTGTTTTTCGAGTTTTTCTAATCTGGACAGAATATCTGATAGATTGTCGTCATAGGAGGACTGTAAGGAAACGGAGATGTTTAACAGGATCACAAACAACAGTACAGACACCATATCGAAGAGGTTTATATATAAACTATATATCAGTCATAATTATATTTGGTGTCCACTGTCTGATAAGAATCTGTAATTCCCGTCATAATCTGTGAATCCTCTAATAGAGCGAGTCTTCTAAACGAGTCCAGTAAATGATATTATCTCTAGTTTATGCGTCTTTTAAATTTCCGCTACTGAAATAAGAAATCCCTTCATTAATCTTAAAAAAATTTCAAACCATCTGTCGAAAAAATTCATATAATCAAATTAATTTTGATGAGACATGTGTTTTCTATTGCATTTTCTTTGAAATTCTTTTTGGAAATACTTTTGTATTACCTTAAAAATAGAAACTCAGAAAATCCCAAGACAATACCATTGACCTTGAACTAAATACTTTGAAGGTATAGATATTGTAATCTTCCTCTTGACTTAAATTCTTATTGACATTTATTGTAGTGTCCACTGACCAGCATAAGAATATGTGTGATTCGAAAGAAAAATTATTATCAGAACAATTTCCATAGCCCACTGAATTTAGACGTTTTTCAGACTTATTGTTAGTCCATTCTTAATACACTGAATTGAAGACGGATTTTTCCGATATTTCCCAATCATGACAAGGAGCATTCGGCGGGTGTGACCGGTCGGCAGGGGATGCTCACTCCCCCATTGCACCTGGCCTGGGGCCATAAAACTTTACGAGCTCACTTTTGATCCCAGTCTCACTTTTACCAAAGTAATATATAGTGGAAAAGTGAGACTGATATCAAAAGTGTGTTTGTCTAAGTGTTATGGCCCCCAAGCCAGATCCCACCTCTGATGTTTTGGAGGTCCGTGTTTGCTCTGCTCCTATTTTGTATTGTTTTATAGACTTTTGATCTTGAATACTGTTCGTTATCTACATATTTTTCATTTAGAACCAAAATATTGTGATGATAGAGATTTTTGACGCCACAGACGCGGTTAGACTTTTTTTATCCAGCGAATTGAAACCGGTCGCGCCATTACCTCTGATCCCCAAATAATTTCATACAGAATAGAACATATTTTCTCTTCAATAGGTTCATCTAGGAAAGATATTTGCAAATGTTTTTATATGTCGTTGTATCAGATACTAATTTTGTTGACATAGTTTACGTGCATTAATGCAGTATTAATGTATTTTTTTTTTAGATTTGTATTCGTTTCACCAATGTCGTTTATATAGTCAATTTTTTCTCGATCAAATCCAGAGGTCTGAGTTTTTTCTCATTAAATTTTAATTGAATTTTGTTACCTTTATCCTGTAAATCACAGGAATCCACACTTTTAAACATGACATTTTTCTTGTATTTACGAGAGAATGGCGAATCTTTTGTTTCTCTAGTGCGAATCACACGACGAGATGATATCTTATTTACTTATTATTTCTATCGTGTTTTTGAATTACTAAGTTAAAATGGATGAAAAAGATACTGAAATACGAGGGGTTATCAAAAAGTTCGCAAACTATCTCTATATCTACAAAACCACAATTCAAATTAGAATGAAATTCGGTACACACATGGTCATACTCAAGTTCTATAAATAGCATATGCTGAATAAAGTTTCTCTCCTTGTTTGTGACGTCACAATGTGAAAATGACGTCAATAGTTAGGTCACTTGTGACGAAAAATGGTTGTTTCAGTCGAACTCGTTCAACAAACGACTGTACAATTTATTGTATATCTTAGAAATCCCTCTACAGTATCATTTAATAATTTGTACACAGTTTATTGAGATAAATGAGTTCCTATAAATTCAATTAATGATTGGATTAATCGTTTTAGTGAAGGAAGGCTGATGGTTAAAAACGATACTGTACTTGTCATCTTGCCCAGTGAAAGCAAGTTTGAATAGATATGTATTTTTAATTAAGCAATTTGCTATTAAAGACCTCCAATTAGCACTTTGAAAAATAGTTGAATATTTGAACAATGCTATAAGTATTAAATACCTAAGATATCGTTTACTTTAGATTTTAAACATATTAGATATGATAAAAAGGATGCACCCATTCTCTATCCACGTTGAATAAAGGTCTCTCCTGAGACAGAAGATTTCTGTTTTAATGGTCGCCATGCTTATTTTTGGAAAGGATATTATTATCATCCCATTCTGTTGCCGAGATATGACCATTTCAGACAAATGAACTGTTCTTGTCATAAAAATTAACTCACATGGAAAGAAATGTAAAACTCGGAAAAATCTTTCAACTTTTGTGACAGAACGCTACGGAGGGGATCACGTGACAGCCAATATCACGTCATTCGCGCATGCGCAGAACGGTGGTTGATGTGCATTAAAATCGGAGAGGATTAATTTGAAATATAATCAACATTAAAACCAAATATTGTTTCTTGTATGGAAGTTATGCAATTAGTTTGCGAACTTTTTGATCACCCCTCGTATATACATGTAGATATTTTCATTCAATAGATGTTCAAAAGGTCTAACTTCGGTGTGAAGATTGTTTAAAATCCTATAATTAGCCTAAAATCGCACTCACCGTTTTTAACCCGAAATTCCTTAAGTTTTGAATGCCTCATATGAGATTAAGTCTATCATATTTTTTAAGGTTTAATTGATTTGCCTACTTAAACCTATTTTAATGTTTTTAAATAACAAATCACAAAAAAATTTGCGTTTACTAGCAATCTTGTACGATCGTGCAAGTAGTAGTTACCGTATAAGTTTTTATTGGTTTTCTCTAGATACCCTATAGAGAGGTTAAAAGGTCACGAGAAGGCGCATGTACCATGGTACTCTCAGATTTCCTAATAAGGCAGGAAGATGATGTACAAACCATGGCACTCTCAGATTTCCTAATAAGGCAGGAAGATGATGTACAAGTTCCAAAAACATTCCCTAATATGGTTCGTCACCTGATATACATGTAATTATAGACGCACGCGCTATACATTGTTCATATAAATTACATTTTTCTGAGCATTTTGCGCACTTGAAGTCAAAAAGCGAAAATGGACAATCTAGGTGAAATGAGCATGGATCTTGATTTTTTTGATTTGCCGCAAAATTTTGAGTGGGACAATTCTATTGATGATCAAACGCTCTCACAAATAGGCCAGTTGATAGAGGACGAAGTGAACGTGTTTGATGGTATTGAGGATTTATCTCTTACTCAAGCGCCTGCGGATTTTCATTTGACCCAAGAGTCGGTTACACCCGAGAATGTTATACAGCAGTTGGGCCATTTTGACAATCGACTTGGGAAGTTTTACAATGACGATGATATTGAAAACGTTCTAAAGTCTACCGAGAGTAAACCCACAAGAAAGAACACAAGTTGGAGTGTGAAAACTTTTCAAGAATGGCGATCTGCGCGTATACTAGGTACCGGAAGTGAAATTCCTGAACTTGAGAATTTAACCGAACCTGCGCTCATTAACAAGTGGCTAGGTAAATTCGTTGGATATCGTTAAGCAAGAGCCGCCCCCGAAAATGATTAAAATCTAGGAAAATCGATGTGAACCTCCAGCTTCCGCCAGCCACTTTTTTTCAGAACTGTACAGTTTATTTCAATAAACAAAATGAAAATTTTTTAAGTGGATTGTAAATCAGGACTTATCATTTTTGGTTGAAAGATATCGATCTAATTCTTGTTTGTTTGGTTTTTTTTGTCATTATGTACACATGTGTATGTACCTGACACATTATCAAATAGTGTAAATAAAGTTTTGTTTTGTATGCAATTCAAGGCTCCGCCTATATGGGTTATAAGGGCTCCGCCCAAGGGTTATGGTGCAGATAACCCACAGATGAAACAATAGAAAAAAATGGCGACCTATGGTACATTGTGTAGAATCGTGAACATAGCTGTTAAAGTGTTTTTTGTGTAACAGATTTTATCGTACGTTAATCTTGTGGACTCGTTCCTGAAACGTTATTGTTGCTTACCTTGTTCATTGTTCTTGCATTATAAACGAAGAATTCATAAACTTGACCGCTGAACATCATTAAAAATATTGAAATGTTGGAGCGAGACGAACTTTCAAGACCAAATAACTTTTAGTTCATTGCGCTGCACAACAAAGCAATATGACAGCCCGTTCGTGTAGCAAATGCAGTTTAATCGTTGTACCATAGTAAGGTGTGATTTCTTTTGTTATAAGTGTGGGTTTTCTGTACGTAACCCACACTTTTCTATAACTCCGCCCATCCAGTCGGGACAAAAGAACTATTTATAAAACGATCATGCACGGTTTTTAAATGAAACAATTATAAGTGTTTGTTATACCAAATTCAGAAGAGTAAAAAAGAGTAAAAAAAATATCAATTGTATACAGCATTTTGTAATAAATAACAATTAAAAGTAAACAGTCATTAATACTTTAACTTTAGTCAAAAAGTGAAGAAAAAACTTCAGAGTTTTTTTAAATCGTGTAATGACCAGGGTGACGTTAGCTTAGTAGATTCCAATACATCTTTCTTTTGATAACCAATAAAGGAAACACGGTACTGTACATACTTAACGTAAAGACAAAAGTGTACACTATAATGTATATGTACTTAAATATCCTTTTCGATTGCGGATCGAGCCGATCAAAGATCTACTTTTCATTAAATTGAAATAAACATAACCGCTAACAAACATTTCAATCAACGTACCACTGTGCATGCAAAGTTTGTATCGGGTTTACAAAAATTTAAGTTATTAAAATCAAGTTCATAATAAATTTAAATTATGTAATTTTGACGATTGAAATTTACGAGAAAAAAAATCACATCAAATTAACATACTAGTATATTGTTGAAACCAAACTCGTTATTTTTTCAATTACATAAACTAGACAAACTTTTTAAACGGACTTAGATATGTTTAATTTTTATGTCTCCCGCGTGGCCCAGTGGTTAGAGTGCCTGTCCTAGAGTCACGAAGTAAGGAGTTGAATCCCACTGTGGGACGAGGAGACCGTATAAACGAGGTCCCGTGTCGCAGAAGGTGTTGGCACGAAGAAGATCCCTCACTGCTCAATGACCCTGAGTGCTGAGTCTAGACAAAATTTGTAGCTCTCCACCGGCAAGACGTGGCGTCTCTATATGAGCGAAAAATTCTCGAGAAGAATGTTCAACAACATGCAATTAATTTTTGAAAAGTATTGTATACAAATCATTTACCCTATACTTGATGGACGTGGTCAGAAGGACACGAAGGAGCGTAAAATCATATAAAATCCTAATGAATCTTTGAAATCAAACACTTAATGTTTCAATCACGCCAACCTCTCCGACCGATTCTTAAGGTGACTTATATATGAATGATTTTTGAAAACTATAGTACAAGTCATTTACCCCATATCACACTGTTGGTTATGTGTAGATACCCAAGTTGTCATTATGACCACACCCATCGGGTATCTACACATAATCAACAGTGTGATATGGGGTAAATGACTTGTACCATAGTTTTCAAAAATCTTTCATATGTAAGTCAGCTTTGGAATCGTTTGGACTTGTTCGCGTGATTGAAACATTGAGTGTTTGGTTTCAAAGATGCATTTGGATTTAATATGATTTTACGCTCCTTCGTGTCCTTCGGGTATCGGGTATCTACACATAACCAACAGTATGATATGGGGGAACTACTACGAATTAGTTCGTCTCAAAATAAATAAAAGTGATAAACAATAATGTTAAAAAGTTCACTGGGAAATCATTTAATTTCTATAAAATACTTGAATCTGACTGGATAAAAAATTCTTTTGATAACTGCATCAATAAAATCTAGAGTTCGCTTGCACTAAGCATCCGGAACTACTTTGGCTGTCTTTACATGTATATTCCCGCTTCCAGATTACTTTTTGAAGGAATAATTAAATACTTTTTACTTAATAAATATTTTCCTGAATTTCGGAACCTGTCCGTTACGTTCCTGACTTATTTTCTACTTTCGTTTCATTTTGAATTATCCCCCTTTGCTAAACAAATCAAATCGTCTGCATGTTATACAGTTATGGGAAAGAAGGGAAGAAATCGTTTAATCGGCATTTATTTCTTAAATGTTTGACTTTGAGATATCTGGTTTGAAACAATAGAACTCTGAAAAAATGTTTTATTATGCTACCAAAGCGGGGAAAACCGTAAATCTGTTAAATCGTTGGAAACGAATGATCGAGAAAACGACACTGCATGAATGTGGACACGGGCACTGGAAGTTAATGTCAATATATAGTATGTGTATGTATAAAAAAAGAAGGGTAGGACACTCTTTTTGAGGCAAATTCGGGTTTGAGGTATTGTGGGCCTTTCTCAGAAAACTTGACGCGATTAATCGTTCACATATAACTAACTATCAATATATGTACCGTTTCGTTCCGCTCCAATGCCGTCCCTTCGAAGAAAAAGATGTTTTTATACCTCCAAGTGCCTAAGAATTTCGCTAGACTGTCTTACTTCCGGTTTATCCAAATTAAATAAAAAGGTAAGTTCTGATTAGTCAATAATAAAATAAAATTTAGACAGCTGGATAGACGTAAAGCGAGAACAATTTATTTTTCATGGTATGTTCAACGTTTGTTAAACAGTTATTTGCAGTTTATATATTTTAGCCTTTTCAAAATAAATTTCTACGAGTAATAATGAATATTAAAAAAAAGTTACGTTGTGTATGTGTATGACATTGACCAATCAGAACTTGCCTTTTTATTCAGTTTGGATAAACCGGAAGTAAGACAGTCTAGCGAAATTCTTAGGCACTTGGAGGTATAAAAACATCTTTTTCTTCGAAGGGACGGCATTGGAGCGGAACGAAACGGTACATATATTGATAGTAAGTTATATGTGAACGATTAATCGCGTCAAGTCTTCTGAGAAAGGCCCACAATACGTCAAACCCGAATTTGCCTCAAAAAGAGTGTCCTACCCTTCTTTTTTATATACATACACATACTATATATTTACATTAACTTCCAGTGCCCGTGGTCTGAACTTATGAAAAATACGCCATATATGACTTTAAATGCTGCTTTATCTAGGAAACAGTGTTCTGTTGTTTGTAAATAAATCAAATTTTGACACGGTCCCTATTAATTTTGAAACAAATATCAGAGTCAGTGCGCGAGAACGGTCTCGAGATCGCGAAATCTGGAAATGTCTATAGAGAGTGAACGGTAGTGGACTGAGCAAACAACCTTACGCCGTAAATTGCACCTTTTTTGAATTTATACGAGATCTGTAGCGTTGTGGTCAAAGACAAATACATATAAACATAACGCTACAGTGCTGCAGCTACCTTTGGTAGTGACGTAGTGTAGATTCAAGTTTGTTCAAATGTGCGTAAATTTAAAAGAAAAGTGAAAGAAACTTTATTTTATTAATTTAAAATCATAATTAAATGATAAGAAATGAATGTAATATTTTTTTCTTTGATCGATGTATCAAAGAAAAAATTTGGACGGAAAACTTTTTCATCAATGCGCTACGCGCATTGATGAAGTTTTCCGTCCAATTTTTTTCTTTGATACATCGATCAAAGAAAAAAAATATTACGTTCATTTCTTAAATGAACTTAGTTGGTACGTGATCAAATCTACTGAGAAGCCCTTCCCAGAGAACTTTTTTAAATTGTTGTTTATTTAATTCTCAAGTACGTGTAGGCTAAGCTGTCGTATATGTAAATATTCATATATAAGGTTCTTAATACCTCGTATTAAAGGTGCATAGACACAGATTTGAAATTAATTTTTCTCATTTTTTGTATAATATTACGACATATATCTTTAATAGCATTTCACAAGAAAATACTAAAAAAAATCTTATTTCATTTGAAGTTATCGAAACTTCGAATAAAAATATTAAAACTATAATCTAAAAAAATCAGAGTAAAAATGTTCGAAAGGATAACGCGCTCAAAGTACATGTGTATATTGTCAGTCCGTGCTCAGTGGTGTGTGCAGACTTTTACAATTGAACACACCCGGTGAATCGTAAACATTAACAATAACAGAGTTCGTGTCCTGTTTACAAAAACAGTGTATGTTTCAAGGGTGCATTCAATTTGTTAAACTCTGTACAGCACACTGAGGACGGACTAACGATACTAGTGAGTATGTTTTACTTTCCAACATTTCTGTAGTATAATAATGGTTTTATTACTTTTCATTAATACACAACAAAATGCCACTTTTATTAAGTATTAAGAATAAAACTACAATTTTTGAAGGTGCAAGGATGTGTCAATCAAACCCGACCAGAAATTCAAAGTTTTAAAATGCTACTTTTCCGACTAAATGATTATAATTAATTGCTATTAGATTTTATGTGTACTGTTATTAAAAAAATATTAAAAAAGGTTTAGGTCGGCAAATCAATTAAACCTTAAAATCTATGATAGACTTTTTCGAAGGGCAGGATGTTGAAAGTATAAACTTATTTAAAATGAGACAAACCATATCTTACCAAATACTCAAAAATGATATTGAGTTCTTAAAATAAATTACGTATCGAATGAAATCAAATAATTTAATTTTAGTTGTAATGCGTCATTTGATTGGTTAAACGGTTTAAGCGATTTTGTATAACATATCACAATGAGTTACATCAAAAACGTATTACTCCGCTTGAAGTTAACTTTTAAAATATGCGATATTTGAAGACTTTTTCCGAAGGAAAAAAATGGAAAATTGTCCCATTGTCTACATTGAAATTGAATTAAAAGAAATGAAGCTGATTTCGCGGTTTATTAAGCGTAAACTGCCCCAAGTTATGTTATATCGTATAACAAAAGTTGAAATAAGCTTTCCTAACTTAATAGTATACCTTGATCCGGTGTATTCACTCGTCTTGCGTGGTCACGACGGAACCAGGCGATTCCTTTTGATTTATTTTTACTTGCTTTTAATACCGTAGAGAAAATAATGTGACCTAAATTTCATAGTTAAGAATGTTAGAATTTATTTCACCCTTTCCTACGATCAATGAAATTGTTTCTGAGAATTAAATCTGTCTTGTTACACAGAAAACCCGATGATCTGAAAGTTCATAAAGTTTGTAGAAATCGTATTTTAGTTAAAAAACGAAAGAAAAAAAAATCAGAATACCTGAGTAGTTTCTTCCTGTATTAAAGATAAAAAGGGAGGGTTTCCAAATATAGACGATAAACGCAAAACAGGATACCCAATAGAACCTGATAAACGATCTACACGATAAACGCAACACACGATATACGGAAAACACGATAGAAAACGAAAAACTTGAGGTTTACTCAAGTAATGCACCAGATCCCATCTCTTAAATCACAAGGTTACCAAGCTCATTCATTCGTTCGTTGGTTTTCATCATTTTAGTTTATCTTGTTAATTCAGTTCATATCGAGGTCATTCATGTTGATAAGATAAAACATAATGTGCAGCATTCAGCAAAAATCGAATAATCATGATTTGATTTCATCTTCTGTGTGTCCTAATATCGTAAATATTTTTACCCTTTAAGTAAAGATAGTTACTCGTCTAAGTTATTGAATGAATTTTGATTTAAATTCTCGTCGTGACTCTGAATACACAAGACATGAATGTTTACGCATTTATTTACATACATAGGTCCTAATTTCAATATCACAAGATAACAGACTGGTTTAGTCAACATAATCGGGTGTCATTATCATTTTTTTTGTCGGAGACAAATTGCATATAAAAATATGGACAAGGATCTACCCTCAAACACCAGGAAACATACTCTATGTATTGTAACGCCATTCACGAGGTTGCCCAGAGTTATACAGGAACAACTTCCGTCCCTTAAGATTTTAAACATTCCGCTGTCTGGAGGTTTGTCTGTATCGTTTATTCTTTTTTTTCATTTTCCTTTTTGTGATTACCACATAAATGTTATGAAGAAAAACTGAGTATTGTTTTCTTCTAAATCGTTTAGGTTTGTTAAACATGTTTTTTGAAAAATTACAGACCATAGTTGCTGCAACTTTATAGCTGGCAAATTACACGAGCAATAACGTTTCAGGAACGAGTCCGCACGCTCAACGTACGATAAAACCTGTTACACGAAATATCCTTCGCCAGCTATGTTCACAAACACGATTCTACACGTTACACGATCTAACACGATTGCAAACGCAAAAGCACGATCATTGTAAATAAATTATTTAGCGAATGGCCAGTATTACAAATCATTTATTTGCAGAACTTATAAAAAAGTATCAGGTATAAGCACCAGAAAAAGTAACCCCGACAATCATGTCGTGTACTCATACATTCGGCTACCAAATATTTAACAGGGATAAAATGATTGATTGTAAAGATATACATCTTTGATATACAGATAAAGAAAATATATTGATCACATTATCAATAAACTTAAAAATATTAGAAAAAAAAGATTGTTTACGATCTTGAATACGGTTTATCATTAAAATCTATGGTATTATAAGAGAATGCAATTTTGTACGACTTACTATATTGCTTACATGTACTTACTAGCGACAATGGGTTCGTTCAATTAATATGTAAATTGAGCGTCATTTATTTTATTTCGAAAGAAAAGGCAAGGAAAAATTATTGTTTTCAACACTTTGCATTTCGATAAAATCTTACAAAGGATTACTTCACGTAAGGATATGTGAAATTCGCGTCAAAATAATTTTTCAAAACAGTATGTATTTAGGAAGTACGAATCTGTTTTCTAATGCGAGTTATCATAATTTTCTCAATTTTCGTACGTACGTTAAAAGTTATATTTGTAAGATGAAATATTTCATTTATAGCGCACACTCCGTAATCAGAGGATCGTGGGTTCGGAAAAGTATCATTGATTGATTGATTGTATATTGTTTAAAGTCACATTCGAGAACTTTTCACACATACAGAGACGTCACAGTATGTCGGTGAAGGTCTTCAAATTTAGACCTATACTCGGCACTCAGGGCCATTGAGCAGTGAGAGTTCTATATCGTTCCAACACCTACCGTGACACGGCACCTACGTTTTTAAGACCCATGACTTTCACTTCTAGTGCCAAGCGCTTGGCGAAGGAACAGTCACTGCATATGTTAACGTCTTAGGTTTGACGCGGCGCCGCGAACGAGAATCGAACCCGGGCCTCCCGATCACTAAGCGAACGACCTATCACTAAGCTACCGTGACCGGTTTTCGGAAAAGAACATTATTTAAATATACTGTACTTTATTTCTAATTCTGTATATAGCACTCATTTATGATATTTTTTATTATATTTTATACTTTATGTGCATACATTTATAAACTTTTCAGTTTCTCACATGCCACCAAACATGGATAAATTGACAGATGTTGTGAAAGAAAGCGAGGCTGATATTATTATTACTTGGCCACATATTGTTGTAGAACTTCTACAAAGTGGAAAATGTACAAACATTAAATGGTTTCAAGGCTGTAGCGCAGGCAAGTGGTACTTTTATATTGGTTTTTTCTTCCAAGTAGATTGTAAAATGGGAATTTCACCCTATAAAATATGACTTGCTTAAAGACTGATAAATCTACAAAATTTAGGTATGAAACAAATTTGACCCATTGATTACTTAAAAGTAAAATTCTTTGCTCATTTGTTCTGCATAATTATATACATGTACATGTATTAACTATATTTTACTGGATGTTTTATTTAGGTGCAGAAGATTTGTTTAAAGTCTTTTCTGAGGTAAACCTCCAATTTCTGGAACTTTTATAAATATACAACGGACACATTTAAGTTATATTTTTTTTTATCTCACAAATAAACAGCTAGTTTATTTGATGAATCAATCTTTTTTAATCCTACAGAAAATACGCAAACAGTTAAAAAGTATGATGTATTCAGCATTACTTTTTTTATATATAATTTAGTTTTATCAGACTTTTTCTTTTAAGATAAAACACTGATTTTTTACTTTTTATTTTAAATAGCAGCCGCAAAACGTCATTTTCACAAGAATTGGTGAAGGGTTTGGTGAATATATGTCTGAATATGTTTTAGGACAAATAATTTCTACGGAACATTTTTTCCCGAAAATGTTAGAATCTCAAAAAGTAAAGAGATGGGAGAGGTAACTTTATACTTTTATTTGCATTGTCTTTTTTGTTCTTCGTGGGAAACATACTTTAGTAATATATGGGCGTTTGAAAGAGTATAAAATTCGTGAATTTAAACAAGCAAATAATTTTAAAGAAAAAAATTATTATCGAAAAACAGTACAAAAAGCTGAAAAATATCAGCTTAGGTGCACAGCTTAACATTTTGATTTGGCTCTACCAAACAAATATTTCTGGAGAAGTTGAAAAAAGTCATCAGATTTACATTTTTTCTATGATACATTGTATGCATAATATTATTTGGGGGAAATGGAGCAACATGTCCACTCTACTGCCCCCACCGATGTTGAGAATCGATGTTTTCCTTAAAGTTTTGCACAAGATAGTTCAAATTAAAAGGTTTTTAAACATAGTAAACAGATACAAGTCCTTTTTTACATTCTTTTAGAAATTGTTTTACGAACGCGTCTCCTTTAACAATTGCTGTCTAGTTTGTTCGGTATGCTAGGCCATCAAAAGTTGGATACGTGGGATAACTTACATAGCGGGCGATTATTCCACTTTTCCAACTGCCGTTGATGATGTCCCTGGTATATCCAACAAATTACACAGTGATTCCTTAAATTTACATTAACATTTGCAATAGAATTGAAAAAATAATAAAATAAATTTTAAATGCTGTCTATCAAATTTACAATATTTCCATTTCTTATTTTGTTCTCTGTGATAACTCTTTGAAAGTTGTCGGAGTTTATTTCTTGATAATTCTTCCGGAATGTAAATTAGGCAGGTTGATAGGTCAGGAGCTAAGGAGGCCTAATATGCATGCAAATCTCGAGCGCATCTGTCTCTGTGTCTGACGCTAAGGAGGCCAAATATGCATGTAAATCTCGTGCGGCTGGCAATGTGTTTGGTGTCAGTGGGCTAGGACTATTTGAAATTGGCATGGAAGTCCTCATGTAAATTAAGTCTATGTCTACATTTTTAAAGTCTAAATCTACAATTTTATTTCACAATGAAATGGAAATATAAGGAATCGCTGTCTAGTTAGTATAGTATGCCAGGGACATCAACGATAGTGGGCAACATGGGATAATTTATGCATAACGGGCTTCGCCCGTTATGCAAATTATCCCATGTTGCCCACTATCGTTGATGCCCTGGCATACCATACTAACTAGACAGTGATTCCTTAAATAAACGAAGATTCTCATGTCAATTTCAATATTCCCCAACCACTGATGACGTCAGACACAAAGACAGGTGCACGGGATTGACATGCATACAAGGCACTTGACCTTTTACTTGGTGAAAGTTACATTCCGGTTTAATTATAAAGAAATCAAGTCACCCAATATTCTAAGCGTTGTCAAACAGAAAACTATCAGAAATGTAAATATTTATTTGTAAATTCGTCTATTCTTTTTTTAAAAATATTTTAAAAAATTCTTTCTTCGCCTTTTCTCACTCAATGATCGAATAAAATTTATATTAAAAATACAGTCAATAAAAATAATAATTAGAGATTTGAATGGAAAATTCTTACATTGAAAATGCAATTGTTTAACAGAGGTTCTAATGATTATTATGATATGATTTACGTTTATTGTAGAACATGGTATGTCCAGAAGCGCTCGTTATCGATGTTGACTATTGGATTGTTGGGTACTGGTGTGATTGGATCAAAAAGTAATATATAGAGATACCTTTATATTACTAATGCTATGTGTCCCACTATCACGATTGGCGCCACGATTAAAATCGGGGACTCGAACGTGGACAAATCGTAGAGATCGTATCCAACCGAAACAAATCTTGTGTTCACTCGTGGTTATCGTGTTCATCGTAAAAAATTTTTTGACTGTCAAAATTTTTTCTACGATTAGCACGATTATATTTTAATCGTTATCATCGCATCAAATCGCATTACATCGTAACTAACCTCAGCTGCATCGTAAGTAAACGCATCTAATCTGGCTTTTATATCGTGATCATCGGGATCGATCTCGGACAGAACAAACATCCCGCTGAGTGGCGATTCGTTGCGATGTCTCACGTTCTGTCACTATCTGTGACGCTTTGCGTGGTCCTACTGCTCATGTGTTGACACGGTATTTTCCCGCTCAGAGACGATTTGATACGGACGTATGAGAGTAAATCCCATTAGATACGAGTGTTAACGCTTTGTTGCGGACAATCACGCTATATTACGAGTACTTAAACTTGCTAAAATAAGGAGAAAATTGAACGCGTTTCTTTCCCAATTGAAAAAAATGTCTGAGTTTTGGAAAAATATTTTAAAGATGCCACCTAAAACAGGTACAAAAAAGAAAGAGGGGGAGATCCTATCTTCTTCTGAACCTGAACCCGTTCGATCAGAGGCAACATCGTTGAAAAAAAATAAAAAGATAAGAAAACAGTTATAGTGCTGCCTTTGCTCTACTTTGACAGCAATAACATATGACCATAGTAAATCTACAAACACCACGTTTATGAAGTTGTCATCAACCTACATTTCTTCCATTATTATTGATTGTATGTTTATGTTTTGTTTACTTTTTAATAGATAAAATATAATGGAATCAGTTTAGCCAGATTTTCATATGTCTGTCGGGGTACAATCGTAGCTCAAACTGTGTTCTATCTTGATCCTGATCGTGAAAGACATTGCAATGAACGTGTTATTTTATCGTAAATTAGCGCAAGAGTGCGCGATGAACGTATTATATCGTAAGAGTACGTATTAAAACGTAGGAGATCCTTTCTAATCGAGAACTCGGATCGTGATATTAGTGACAGATCGAGGTCCTTTTTCGACTAAATCTTGATAATCCTATTAGAACGTAATTCATCTTATTCGAACGGTAGTCAGATCGTCAGAGTTCGCATCACATGAAATTTATCCATCGTGGCCATACCGCATAAAAGCGTAACGAAACGTATGAAAACGCACCTATACGCATCTCCTCGTATCTTGGCATAAAATTCAATAAAAACTCTGCGATCAACTACAAATCACTCTCTACATTTGCAAAGCAAAATAAATGGTCTGCAATGGTTGATATTTATGATTAAAGAAGGTTGCAAAACTCGCAGAAATAAAAATTTGGTTGAGAGAGAGAGAGAGAGATAGAGAGAGAGAGAAAAAGAGAGAATTTAAGCAAAACCCGATTTGATTTCATTCAACATAACCAAGTATTCAGAGTGTTGGCAATTTTTTTTCAGTCGCAGAGGTTTGTAAAGCATTTGGCATGACGGTTTGGGGATTGTCAAGAACTAAAAAGGAGGCATCAATTCCAAATTTTGACGTTCATATGTAATTGAGTTCACAGTATTTCCTTCTATTTTAATTTTTAAAACAATCCGTCATAAATGTAGTACATGTATGTTCATATTGGAGTACATACAATATATACTCATAATAAGTAAAGATAAACGGAAATTATCTAAAATAGATTAACATTTTAATTCTGATATTGAATTTATTAATCAACTATTCATAAAGATTTTATTTGTTTTGAAAACTTAGGGAGAAGAGGGAAATCTCAAAGTTCCTTGCTGGCTGTGACTATGTTTGCAGTGTTCTACCAAGCACATCAGATACCAAAGGGATGTTGTCTGGGAATATTCTACAAGCATGCCAGGAGAGGGTTATCTTTTTAATCATTAAATAAAGTGTTGAATAATGAATAACAAAATTGTTTAACTGTATTAATTATTGTTAAACACTTTTAAAGATATATAAATGTCTCTCTGAATGAATTTGAAATCAAGACAGACCTTTGGCGTGTCAATTCAGTTACTACCCCAAACCCATCACCCCTAAAAATGATCTTTTTGAAACCGAGGCTAATTCAAATGCAGTTCAGATTTTAATATTATTGATGTAACAATCAACAAGTGTATTCTTTGTAAACGGGATTAAAACAGCTTGTTTTATAATAGAAAAAGTTTGAATTTTGTTATATATTTTACAGAAATATGTCCATATATTCCTTATACAATAAAAAAATATTTTCGATTTTACAGAAATCTGTGTTCATTAATATAGGAAGAGGTGATGTCATTGATGAATCGTCTTTATTGAACGCTTTGAAGTAAGTGTATAATGTTATAGGAATTGCTAGATTCATTGGATTCATTGTTATCTATTTTGTTGGGTTAATTCATCAACGATAGAATGAAACGTGGAAATATTTGCATAATGTACGAACCCTATATGCAATGATTATTCAACGTTTTCATTATGACCTGACATGCCCAACAAAAACAATTATTCCTCTAATAAACATCAAAAAATGCAATTAAAATATGTAAAAAATGCTGTGTGTTTCAAAGGAAATGAAATTCATAAATTCGAATAGAATTAGCAACTGATGTCATCGATCATTACTTATGTTTATAAATAATCCGATAAAAACTGAACACAGATTAAATACTTTACTTCAGATTAAACTCATTTTCCTTCATTGTGTTTCCCAGATGTTATAAGCTCAAACTTGTTTTAACTAATTTTAAATGTTCAAACTAGTTTTCAACCCTTCAAGCAGAGTCAGTTATCCTCGTCCTTATTTTGATCTTATCACCTGCGTTTGAACGCTCTTCTATACAGTTTTGATTTTCCGTCCTGACTTCCAGTCTATTTAAACCAAGCTTGTTTTTCTTTCTGCGTAAAAGAGCTCATTTCTAATTATTGAGCTATTTCACCAATGCTCTTGGTTTTGTTCTCTCTTAATCTACTATCCTTTTGATTCGTTTCAAAAATACTTTCAAAGAACAACGTTTAACATTTAGAAAAACAGGACAATGATATCCAATCCTGTTTAGAACATTAAAGTAAATTTATCTAAGGCTGAAAAAATTGCACCTTGTTTACGGTATTGCAGACACATTGGACTGGTACGAACACTGTGAAGATGATACCTACTTATAATGTATAAACTTACTTAAACATAATCATAATGATAACTTTTAGAATCATTTACAAACGTTTTCTAAAACTCATGGGGAAATTTGGAACTAACTAATATTGCTTTACTCATGCGACAAAATGAAGGACAGAGAAATTTTTGAACAATCTGAAATCTCTGAGATCATCCATTCCCATAGACGATTTTCATAATAAATAAATGTTAATTTATGTAAAATACTTGATATTATGTTTTATATGAACTATAGCGTTACTTTATAGCAATGGTTGGATAGGAGGAGCCATTATGGATGCCACCGACAGGGAGCCACTTCCTCCCGAGAGTGAATTGTGGTCACACCCAAACGTAACAATAACTCCGCATATATCGGGACCTTGTTCCACAGACGTGGTAAATAACTTGAAAATTATTATAAGTATACATCCTTTTATGAGTTCTAATCTAATATACAACTGCAAAATTTTCATCTTGTTCCAATTAAAATAATAAAAAAGATTTCTTGTGAAACGCTGAAGTCCCCATATGGCAGCTAATGGCGAGTGTTTAATTTTGATATTCTCAAATGCATGTCCAAAGTTGAAGGTCAAAAGTGTTGGAACTCCAAGGAAGATCTTGTCACAGGCAATGCATCTGTTAAATATGAAAGCACTTCTTCTAACTGTTTAAAAGTTTAACTAAGTATGGCATTAGGTTGTACAGTTTAAAAAAAAAAAACAATGGGTTAAACCTGAAAGTCAGGTTCAAAAGGTATTCATACCAACTGAATGGTATTGTAAGCTTCCCTCGCAAATAGCTGCCATTTATGGGGATATCAGTGTTTCACAAACACATCTTGTTTTATGCCCCCGTAAACAAAAGGGTGTAGAGTATTATAGTTTTTGCTTTGACCGTCCGTCTGTCTGTCGGTCTGTCTATCTCTCTGTCTAGCCGTCTGTTTTCCGCAAAAAACTTTAACCTTGCAACTTTTGAGTGGATGGGGCTATGGCTTTCATATTTCACAGGTGTATTCCGTGTTATATACCTTTCTTTTGGTATTACCACCTTTGACCTTTTGAATTTGATCATGGAGTTTGGCCTATTTTTACATAAACCCCCCACAAACATTATAATACCATAACTTTTGAACTATTGGGGGGGGGGGCTAGGGCTTTCATACTTCACATTTTTATTCATTGTGACAAGACTTTTCAATCGGTATAAATATCTATTTTTACGCTTTTACCTTTTTATATCTGTATTAATAATCATATAAGTAGGATAAAAAAGATAAATTATTGTATTTTTAAAATGTACCTTACAGGACGTTTCATACATGGAACAGCGACTGATCAAGAAATATGTGCCTCAGGTGGCATTACTAGTTTGTTCATGAACTGATAAACGGCAATGGTTTTCTAAAGCAATAAAGGAGAAAATATTCGGTGGGTGAAAACTTATAGTTATATCTATGTTTTCCTCCTTTTTTCAGATTGCCAAAGTATTTGTTTCAAATTACAACAAGTATATCAGAGGGGAGCCTTTGGATTACCTTCTGGACTTTGAGCGCGGATATTAGACAATTAAACGACCGCTTTATATAGACTTGACAAAAGCATGGTTCGAAACACAACGAAGCAGCATGAATAAATTGATATACATATGTATCTGAACAATTCACAATGAAGCAATACATTTAAAATTTGGAAAAGTGACATAGAATTGATTTATAAATGACACAATGTACCATTATGATATTATGACTTATTTCTAATGGAGTAATATATGAATGATATAATAATAACAATAAGATGTTTGAATTTGTTGGAACACAGTGTAACTATATTAATCAGAGATGAATTCTTCTCATAATTATTGATTCAAAATCAATGATTCACGAATGATTCTCCGATTATTTCAAATAATGCAGTGTATACTCGATCTCTTTGCAAAGAAGCTGATACCTGTTAATTTCTAAAAAAAAAATAATAATTATGCCAAATTAAGATAACATTTTATTTGAACATAGAAATGAAGAAATCGTCTTATCCATTCTTTTTTGTATTCCTCAAGAAAATCAGGGAAAACTTAAAATTCCTACTTGCTTCCTATATTTCTATGTGAAAAGCACTGAATTTTCACCAGGAAAATATACGGACTCTATTTTTGCAATAATAATCTTTAGTTTAACAGTTAAATAAAAGATAGTAGTTGGTCATTTTAAAATAAACAGACAAAGGGAAAAATAACTTGTGAAGCGCCTCGGGAAATATACTTGTTCTTGGGGAACTGGAATCTTGCTGACTCCCTCAACATGCTCGATGATATACTTTAACTGTATACTAATTTAAAAAAAAAAATAAAAAGCTTTTAAGAAAGAGATCTGTCTCTTGGTCATCTGCTCTTAACATTTAGATGAATAAAATGTTGCCGTTATAACTTACATGTCCTGTTATTTATTTGTTTGCCTTGAGTAATACAATCGATAACTTGGGAACGAACGTATATTAGGTTCGGGTTCGGGAATGCAAAAAAGGCAATGAGGATATGGCGTGTGAAAATAATGAGAATTTGGATGATATTTCTCGATGTTCTGTTTGTTTTGACAAATTTAAAACGCCAAGGTATTTGCCATGTTACCACTCCTTCTGTCATGGATGTCTTTCGTCCTTTATTGCCTCGTCGTGTAAATCCAAAGAGACTTCTTTCGGATTTCCTTGTCCATTATGTCGAGATTTCACTCCTTGTGTTGGTGAACCTGAATCATGGATTGAACACTTTCCAATTAATGAAACGTTAATGAAGTTGATTGAAGTTGTTGACAGTGTGAAATTTTGTGAACCTTGTAAAACAGAAGATGAAGAAACTGAAGCCACAGATTTCTGCGCCGATTGTAACGAGACCATGTGTAAAACGTGTTCAAAATATCACAGAAAATTTGTCGCCACTCGTGACCATATATTGTGTCCATTGAATAGGGTAAATACAAGAAGTTTGCATTCTAACGTATACAAAGTATGTCGTCATCATAAAGACAGGCCTATTGAGTTATTCTGCTATGACCATGATGAACCTTGTTGTTCCCTATGCGCGGGCACTAGGCACAGAAAATGTAACTTTGTTGATACAGTTAAAACTGTTGCAGAAAATATGAAGAAAAACTGCTCAATTAAACAACTTACTGGAGAAATGGAAATATATGAGCAAAACCTTTCAGAGCTGAAGAAATTACAAGACAAAAATGTTGAAGAGCTTGACAATAGATCTGACGTTCTTACAAAAGATGCAGAAGAACTGGAAGAAGATATAGTTAACCATATCAGAAAACTTAAAGATGTGTATCTTGACCAGCTTTCCAAGTTTTTAAAAGAAAGCAAAGAAAAAATAAATAGAAATATAGATACTATGACTGACAAATCTCATAGTATCCAGAAATGCAAGCAAACACTATCAGAAATTGATGATAATACAGAAATAGTTGAATATGTTGTGAAATTTACCAATGCTAAACAGATTTTTCAACATCTGAAGAAATCACCTACAAGGAGAGTACATTTCTCTATTGAAAAGCAAAACTGTCCAGAAATAAATAATTGTAAAGCAAAACAATTATTTTCATTTCCAAAGTTACAATTAAAAGATTCAATTCAAGAGATTTTAGACAATCATGACATGGACATTAAAGAAGCAAAGTTGAGAATTACTACAAATTTCCAAGTTGAAGGAGGAAATGTTTTTAGTGGAACATTTTTGGCTGATGGGAGAATTCTATTTCCTCAATATTCTGATTCAGGGAATCATTTTGAAAAACAGTGTCAAATTTTTTTCATAGATGGTTCATTCCAAAAAGCTGTCAACATTCCATATAAACCTGCCTGTGTGAAACTGTATGGAGAAGAACTCTACATAACATGTCCTAATGACAAAATGATTCACGTCATATCTTCTAAAACTTTTAAAACTATTCGTGAATTTTCAGTTCAAAGGAAATGCTATGGAATAGATATTAGGGATGAATTTTTGTACATTGCATGTCGTGAATTTATAGAAAAGCTTGACAAATTTGGCAGGGTAGTTCACACTTATGAATTCCCTGGACATAAAATCGAGTGTGTTATTGTCACAAAACATGAAAACATTGTATATAGCGTGCATGAGGATCACAAAGTTTCAGCAATAGGTAATGAGGGTGGCCCTAAATGGACATATAAAGATCCACATCTGAAACTTCCTTTGGGCCTGGAAAAAGACACAGAAAGCAATATTTATATAGCATGCAGAGGCAGTGGAAATATTCATGTGTTATCTAGTGTTGGTGTTTTAATCAGACGGTTTGATGATGTGATAAATCCATGGTTTATACTGATTTCTTCTAGTAATAAAACATTCTGTGTCTGTAGTGATAAAAAAGATATGGCCATATGGCAAATTTACTAAACTTCACAAAGAGGACTTATAAAAATAAATAAAAAAGGAAACGAAACCTCTCTTCAAGGAGCTAATTAAATAATTATGTTTCCAAAGAAAGGATGTACACGTTTTATCTTTTAGCATATAAAATATGTTTATTCCTTCTGTGTTACATATATACTGTGTATGTATCGATTTATTAATATAATTGCACTTCTGAATAATTTAACAAACTATATTTAAATGCAGAGTGGTACATGCTGACAGCTTAAGATATTATTATTAAGGACATACATACACAGCATAGTTTGAACTTATTTCTCTTTTACATGGAGTTAAAGAGTTCCAATACTTGAAGGAACTGTGTGCTCTATTTAAATGTCTATATATGGTGTTGAACACTTCTTCTAAAACAAGTTTTAATAAAAGAAACCTCTAACTAAATATTTATATAATATATAATGTTTTTAATCAGATATTACAGGAAAGTATTTCAGGACAACATGCATTTCTAGAGTTCATAAAGATTATCATCAATTTATAAAGTTTATATATTTTCATTTTAATAAAACTCATGACTTACCTTAGTGAACTATGAACTGGAAAGTGAGTTATTCCAAATATATATAAAAACAAAATATAAACTCCATTATATTGAAAAGAAATTTGTCTGTCGGTTAAGAACATGGTGGACGCCTTCTATATATATACTGACAATAGGCCGTATATTTTAATTGTTGACTGTCCTATGTCGGTGGGTGCTATCATGCTTATTCCTACCAATTAAAGGCAGAGATTTTAAGCACCGCCTCCAAAAATACCTGGTGTGGGTAGCCCTGTCAATCAAATGCATAAGGATTCATCATTAGATGCTGGAACTTGATTGACATTTACTTACTGGTCCCTGTGTATACCCTGTACAGCTTGTTTGGGACTCATTGGGACCTTCATATTAACCTTAGATCCTTTGATGTTTACCGAACATGGTAAAGAGAAACTGTATTACTATGATAGTGAGCATGTTGAGGGAGTCAGCAAGATTCCAGTTCCCCAAGAACAAGTATATTTCCCGAGGCGCTTCACAAGTTATTTTTCCCTTTGTCTGTTTATTTTAAAATGACCAACTACTATCTTTTATTTAACTGTTAAACTAAAGATTATTATTGCAAAAATAGAGTCCGTATATTTTCCTGGTGAAAATTCAGTGCTTTTCACATAGAAATATAGGAAGCAAGTAGGAATTTTAAGTTTTCCCTGATTTTCTTGAGGAATACAAAAAAGAATGGATAAGACGATTTCTTCATTTCTATGTTCAAATAAAATGTTATCTTAATTTGGCATAATTATTATTTTTTTTTTAGAAATTAACAGGTATCAGCTTCTTTGCAAAGAGATCGAGTATACACTGCATTATTTGAAATAATCGGAGAATCATTCGTGAATCATTGATTTTGAATCAATAATTATGAGAAGAATTCATCTCTGATTAATATAGTTACACTGTGTTCCAACAAATTCAAACATCTTATTGTTATTATTATATCATTCATATATTACTCCATTAGAAATAAGTCATAATATCATAATGGTACATTGTGTCATTTATAAATCAATTCTATGTCACTTTTCCAAATTTTAAATGTATTGCTTCATTGTGAATTGTTCAGATACATATGTATATCAATTTATTCATGCTGCTTCGTTGTGTTTCGAACCATGCTTTTGTCAAGTCTATATAAAGCGGTCGTTTAATTGTCTAATATCCGCGCTCAAAGTCCAGAAGGTAATCCAAAGGCTCCCCTCTGATATACTTGTTGTAATTTGAAACAAATACTTTGGCAATCTGAAAAAAGGAGGAAAACATAGATATAACTATAAGTTTTCACCCACCGAATATTTTCTCCTTTATTGCTTTAGAAAACCATTGCCGTTTATCAGTTCATGAACAAACTAGTAATGCCACCTGAGGCACATATTTCTTGATCAGTCGCTGTTCCATGTATGAAACGTCCTGTAAGGTACATTTTAAAAATACAATAATTTATCTTTTTTATCCTACTTATATGATTATTAATACAGATATAAAAAGGTAAAAGCGTAAAAATAGATATTTATACCGATTGAAAAGTCTTGTCACAATGAATAAAAATGTGAAGTATGAAAGCCCTAGCCCCCCCCCCCAATAGTTCAAAAGTTATGGTATTATAATGTTTGTGGGGGGTTTATGTAAAAATAGGCCAAACTCCATGATCAAATTCAAAAGGTCAAAGGTGGTAATACCCAAAGAAAGGTATATAACAAGGAATACACCTGTGAAATATGAAAGCCATAGCCCCATCCACTCAAAAGTTGCAAGTTGATTTATCCACACATAAGACAGGCCACAGGAATTCAAGATATCCCTTATACATTTCAACCATGGGTGCATAAATGATCCGTCAGAAAATTGTTTATAAAGAAAGCAATACATTATGTATGTTAGCTTACTCTCATGTGACATCAAAAGTTTAGTCAAGTAAGTAATCATTCGTACCTTTATACGTATTATTAAAGGATATCGCCCAGTTTCCCCATACACCATACAATTTGGGGTACTGGACTTAACATGCAAAACAAATTTCAAAAATTTCAAGTGTACCTTTTCTAAAATATCTATGTTTTCGTAGCCCCAAACTTCACACCCGTACAACAAAATCGGGCTTATAACTTTGTCAAAAAGATCTATTTGACAATCTTCTGGCAAGTTAAAATACCTTATCTTTCTAAGTACTCCATGCATTGCTTTTGAAGCTTGTTTAGTTAAGTGTGTTTTGGCACTTTTGAAAAAACCACTACGGGACATGATAACACCTAGGTATTTAAATTCGTTCACAAGTTCCAGTATTTGGTATTATAATTTCTTTATTAAACCTCTCGTATAAAGACAACAATTATGGGGTAAATCGACCTTGCAAACTTATTAATTAAATTTTCATAATAGCTAATTTTAATATCTTACAAAAAACAAACAAAACAAAGTATTCACTTTTTAAAAAAACATTTCATTGAACGTGAATTTTACACAACCTGTTTCATTTGAGAAAATACAATAAGGCATAGATTTGTTTTTGACACATTATTCCTATCAACCTAAATCAGTTTCAAGTACATGTACAGTACATTCGATTTAAAATTACAAAATAGATTAGCAAATTTTAGATTATTATGTGTTAAGATTAAGATTAATATTAGATTAAGGATTACCTGCAAAAAAACATTGCACCGTTGATTCAATCTATAATTAAATGACCTATGAAGGGAAATATGTCCTTTTATTATTAAGACAACCAATAATAATTCAGCAGAGAGATTTTGAAGTTTTGTAGTACAGTTTTTCTTATTTAAAAGGCAAACAATTATCCTCGACGAAGTCCTTTTTACTCAATATTCATTTATGTAATTATAATTCATAATATATAAGATTTCCTTTCTCATTCATCAATAACCACTTGAAAATAAAAACGAGTCACATCGTTTAAATATGTGCTTTTGTTTTCATCATTACATCGTTAATGTTTCTTTGTCATATAAATTGATCGAGAAAATATTTCTTTTGTCATTTTAGATATTGTAAGTTGTTTTAATTCGACGGTGTGAAAAATTCACAATATCTCAAAAAGTTCCAATTGCGATGGTTTAATTTCACGCTCCAAGAAATTATTTCAAAATTTCATATAAGCATTTAAACGTTTTTAAAACTAAAAATGACGTTCACGATGGTTTTAATTTCACAGAAAAATGATAAAACGCGAACATAGAAAAAAATAAAACCATCGTGATTATTTGCCAATTTACAGTATATTATTTTCAATTATATTTCATATGCTTATTATTGAAGCTTCTACTCAGGAATCTTTCTTTATATTAAACAACACTATAAAATAAAACTGATGAAATTTATTATTATTATGGTGACAGGTGAATATGATAAATAAATATTTGCTCCGGTAAGAGAAATAAAAATAAAGAGAATAAAGAGTTCTAATATAGGAAAAAAAAAACAATTAACAAATTAACATAATCTATTAACACAGGCTTAAACTGTTTGATCCACCGATTGATTTTAGTATACAAGAACAGGAAGGATAACTCTTACACACATTTGACTTTTGCAAAACAAGTCAAGTACATGTATGTAGTTAAAAATAATTACCATCGCTATCTGGGGTGGCATCTATAACCTCTGCAGCCGGAAGCAGCTGACGTACAACGCTGCTAAGACGTGGGATTGTACTAGATACACAAATAACGTGTTTTGTCGTCATTTAGCCGGGTTATTAGAAACACCGTCAAGAAGGGTATTTCCGAAATAAAACAGTCTGACTCATGGGCGGATCTAAGATTTTCAGTTACACAATAAGATTCGATGAAGCTAAAATCTTTCTTTTATTTTATAATTCATTTTGAGTTTTTCATTACAATTAGTTATTTGTTTATTTATTTACATGTATTTACCAGTATTTATTTATTGATTTATTCATTTACTTACTAGTATTTAGACTTATTTATTTGCAACAATCATAATAGTACAGTATCGAAATAATTCTGTAAATTGTTTAAAAGTCGCCCTGTTTCGATGCTACTTGTTTTGTTAAAGTATCTTATTTCAATTTTTTACCATAATTTGCATGGAATTCTAATAGGATATATAATTGTAATGTATAAATTCATTTTAATTAACACTACTTCTGCATTAATTGGTTCTATCGAGTAAGCATATTTCTCAGACCTATTTTTGCATTTATATGATGTAGGATTTTCTACTATCAATTAACTAATATTCTTTTACATTGCTTCATGGATTTGTTCTACTCTAAATCTATTCATTACTTTCAAATGAAAGTACAATAAACAACACCATTTGGACATAGCAACGACACGCAGCAGCTTTATTTGTACAGTGTACATAACATATGTAAAATATGAAAATCAATTTGTATATATACATGTTTATGTTGGATTGAATAAATCATGATAAAATCTAAACTTTATCGTGCTCTACGTCACCCCTACTAATGTGTTCGGAACCTTTTCTTTTCCGGTGTTCTGCAAATTATAAAACCCGATGAGTTCAGAGTAGCTCTGACAGTGGCTCTGGCGAGAGTTAGCGAGACTTCAGCGAGATAGGGTAAATTATTCACGGAAATGTGGCTAGGAAGTGACTAGCACGTGGAGACATGGTAAACAGAAAAGTTATGTTGCGTTTCAGTTTTAACCACCCTATAATATTATTCTGAGGAAATGTACTTCAATAGATCTCTCTTGAATTCATTCAAGTTTAAATTATAAGTATTCTCTATGATACAATTTTCTGCTGTCATGAATTAAAATTTCTTTTTGGACAAACATTTTGCATGGGAACCGGGGCTACATTTTTTGGCGTCAGATTAGCAAATGAGGCACCAATGTGACCTTAACTGACAAATCAGCTGAATGAGAATTGCATTATGGGTTACTACAAATACTACAGGAATTTCGCGCTTGATAAATTCCTTTATTGTACTATCGGTGAATACAATTGTCAGGTAGATTCCCTGGCCAACACACGTGATCACGAGTATAGTTATGTAAAAAAATGTTTTGTCCATTTTGCATACGAGAAGTTGCTTGTTTTCCTAACCCTTGAAGTGCTGGTGATCTGAACTTGACACTAACTACATATACATATTATAAAACATATATTTTTTCTCTAGTTAACAACTAAAAACAACAACAAAGAGTGACGCATCTGTTTTATTATGGATATTTTTACAAAAATTGGATATTTAAGGAATGAAGCTTTCTTTTCTTAACTATATATGGGAAAACAAAGCGAAAAAAAAATAGATTAAGTTATACAGAAGAATTATTACGAAGTTTGTATACTCGCTATGAAATATAATGATAAGGAAGTAAAAAAGTGCAAACAAACAGCAAACAGAATAAGTAAATAAATAATAAAGTGCAAAGGATAAATATGCAAAGAAAAATACAAAACTGAAGAAAGAGTAACATTTATAAAAGACAAATAAATTTTAATCAAGCAACAACACTGAGTGAGGAAAAATAAAATAAAAAATAAAAAACAAACAAAATAAAAAAAAAAACAATAAAAAAGTGCAAAGGCAATTATCCAAAGGAAAAATACAACATATACATGGAACATGGAAATGCTGAGGCGTAAATTAAATGTAATTATAAGAAATATCAGGATTCATATTTTACTTAATTATGCAATACTACAAAATCTTTTTGAAGACTTGATGTACAGTTGGACTGCTTCAAAAATGTATCATGCTTATTCCTACCAATTAAAGGCAGAGATTTTAAGCACCGCCTCCAAAAATACCTGGTGTGGGTAGCCCTGTCAATCAAATGCATAAGGATTCATCATTAGATGCTGGAACTTGATTGACATTTACTTACTGGTCCCTGTGTATACCCTGTACAGCTTGTTTGGGACTCATTGGGACCTTCATATTAACCTTAGATCCTTTGATGTTTACCGAACATGGTAAAGAGAAACTGTATTACTATGATAATTTTAGATTAATAATACATGTATATGAATTGAAAATACCATAAATATTTGAAATGATTATAATATAATATGCATTTTTTTTAAAATTAACCATAAGTTGGTACTAAGTTTTTTTTTTAAATGAAATTTCAATATTAATTTTAATATGCTAAATGGTAAACCTAAAGTGGGAAATTTTATTGACAAAGTGCAGCACTGTGTGAATTAATTTAATTTATAATTGTTTTTAATCAAGACACCGGGGAACAGTTATATTTTCCTTTTTAATCATAATATATTTTTTAAATGGGTAGGGTGTTCTCAAACATTCAAATTAAATCAATGTAGATAATTGAGAAAACTTTTATTATCTTTCTAAAATTGTCTCAAAGTTCTCAACACAGGTAAAATTTGACATCTGGGGTATTTCACTGTGTATTAAATCACTTAATTCCTGTGTATAGGGATTAGGAGACAGATGACCACAGGTAAACTGCTGGCCCCCATAGCATTCATACCTGTACAAAATAAGCCCCTCCCTCACCTGGAATTTACTACCCGATAAAAGATCTCTGCATAAATATAATAATTATTAATAAACACTAAAACATACCATGAGTTTCCAGGATTCAATATTGTTCTTTTTTTTTCTTTGATAATAATCAGGAGCTTGGTACAGATTCCTTGCTACTACTGAAGACAAGAATTTGTTGGAATCAGAATAACGTATCATTTTCTCAACTTTGATGATTTCAGCGAGAGTACATATATATACAGTGTATAAAAGTGTATGCATAATCCTCAGCATTGGTACATGTATCCCCGGTACATTTTAGCACATGCATCGATCCTCTTATTAATCGTATATAACACTTGCGCCAAACTACAATTGACCATCTGTTCTAAGTACAAGTGAAGGGTGCAGGTCAATATCAAAGAAACTGCAAACCCTATCAGTACAAAACTTACACAGTACATGGATAAATCTATTACTTAATCATTATCAAATACCAAAATACATGGCCAAGTGGTCATAGATTTGTGAGCAGTTAGCAAACACCGTTGGTTCAAATTCCATTACGTGTACTTTCATATAACAAATATAGTGTTCTTAAACATTTTATCAGCATTGCCGAGTCCACCAAGAGCTGAAACAGCTAGGTACCGAATTAAGATGGAAGTTATTTTTTCCAAAGTTGTCCTGTTCAAGGGAATCCAAGATTTCTCATCCACTTCATATCACAGAAACTATTATCAGCGTTGCTTTATTCTCAAAACACTATATGCAGAGAAAGATATACTTAAAAGTTTGTAATGTTAAGTTTACCACAAGATTATTTGAAAGCTGCATCTGACCTATTGCGGCTAGATACATGTTAAGATATTTGGAGAGGTTCATTTCCTCCTTACTGTACACCTTAGTCTCTCTATATATGTTATTTAGTACATGAACATGCACAAACATGTATAACTATCACTTTAGACTTTGCTATTTTCAGAACTACATGTAGAAGGTCTCTAACTTTTCGCTAGTTAACAATAGTCACATTTTTTAAATGACCACCACCCCCATAGAAAGAAAATTTGTAATGATTATTTCAGTATCCTTTTGATAAAATGCAAGTAAATGCAACACGAACAGGTGCATTTTGGTCTTTGTAAAGTCGATGCTCTCATATACAAAATAAAAACAAATTTAAAGAAGTGATTTCGTGTTATTTTAATTTTAAATTATTAATAGTAGGTTGTCAGTAGCCTTTTGTCCAGTCTACAATATAATTAAGTCTCTGTTTATTGAAGTACTTCTCATAGTTTTTGACAAATGCCTCGGCAATCTGGAAAAAATCAAAATACTCAGAAGTTCATTGTACAACAGCTAAAAAAATTCTTTATAAATAAATGTTAGAGCTTTCAAAAAAGAATTGTTTAAAAGTTTTCCTTGGCCCAATTTTACAAAAAAAAAAAGACAAATAACAAAACACTTGAGCTTATTGTCAACTCATTCAAAAATAATATCTTGTTTAAAATTTGTAAATTTATGTCACCGGGTTCACAGGTGCATGAAAGTCAGTAAATATATCGGCTCTCAGTAGATCAGTGGCCAGATGTCCTGGGTTCGAGTTCCTGTTGAAACTTGACTTTTCACCACCTGAGACATTTGGCGCCCAGCGAAAAAAACCAAATGTTCCCTTGGAATATGCTTCACGCATTTCCTTACATGTAACTCATATAATTCGGAGACGAATTTCTACAAAGAGGGGGAATATGTCACCGGGTCCACAGGTGCGTGAAAGTCAGTCAATATATCAGGTCTCAATAGCTCAGTTGGTTAGAGCGCTGGCAAGGTACGCCAGAGGCCCTGGGTTTCGAGTCCCGGTTGAGACTTGACTTTTCACCACCTGTGACATTTGTATAAAATTAACTCCCTTACTAATGCAGCAATATACATTCATCATCTGCACGCGGAGTTTATATATCTTAGTTGATTCGAAAGGCAAGGATATGCTCTACGTATGAAGAATTTCTAAAACGAGGTAAGTTATTGACAAAAAAGTTGATGAAACAAGAATATCAGCAGTCTCGTTAAAGGTCTTCATTTCGTAAGTTCTATGGTCGATACAATGACCTTGTCAGAAAATACAATTTATCATTGAGTCAAATGCTGACTGACGTTTTTCATACTAACAGGTTGTACATTATCTAAACACTGAACTGACGACAGATTTTACTGTTATTCCCTGATCATGACGAGGAGCACACGGCGGGTGCGACCAGTCAGCAAGGAATGCTCCCTCTTCCACGGCACCTAATCCCACCTCTGATGGTTTGGAGGTCCGTATTTGCTCTACTCCTATTTTGTATTGTTGTATGGATTTTTGATCTTGAATACTGTTTGTTATCTCCATATGTTTCATATTTCTTATTAGAAATATTTTTTTAATTTGCTTGTAAAAATATTTTATAAATTTCTTTTCAAAAAGATACTTTGTAAACTAATTCAATTCCATAAAGATGTCAATGGTTATTTGCAAATATTAGTCTTTTTAAGGACAGATGATACAAACAAAAAATGGATGCCTGGATTGGTATATATATTTTGGCATAATTCAATTGCAAATGATGCAAATAATAAATTTCTAGAATATAAAGGAATTGTAAACCTTCTGTGATGTTCAAAAGTCTACCCTTCTGAAACCATCCTTATTAATCTATACAAATATTTTTCACTTTAAATTCCATTTTTGTGCAAATTTGAATTAAAAATTAAAAAGTACGCGGCGAAATTTATTCATTTTACTCATTTAAACATGACCCAAGTTGTTATTTTCAAATTCTTTGACAAAAGTTTGTTTGTATCATCTGTCCTTAAAACGTGTCATAATTAAAGACAAGAGGCCCAGGGGCCTTATAGGTTACCTGAGAATCATGCAACAACTTATCAACAATTGAATTTGGTTCGTGTTTTAACCCAGAGGCCATGAAATTCACTTTTTTAGTAGACACCATTGCTTATCATAACTATAAACTAAACATGCTTACTTTGGTTACTTTATACCCAGGAATAGACTTTGCAAGAATTTTTGCATTTATATATATAATCATTAGAGCGGGGAGGGGGGGGGGGCTGAAATTCACAATTTTTGTTTTCCGTTCACCCATAGATGCTATATGCCAAAATTGGATAAAATTGGTTGGGTGCTTTCAGAGAAGAAGTTGAAAATGTTTAGAAGTTAATGACGACGAACGCCGACGGACAAAAACAGATAGCAATAGGTCACCTGAGTGACTCACCGAGTGTAAACAGCTTAGAAATGAATAGTGACTGTAGGAGACAAACTTACACTTTCTGCCACACTGGGACCTGATATATGGGGAGTAACTGTAACACAGGGATGGGACCACAAGGCACTCTCTGGGGGAAGTGGCTCCCTAGAGAAAACATCTAACACAGCACCACCTATCCACTTGTTTCTGGAAGACATATAGATAGATAAAAAATGCTGATCATTACAAAATTCTTAAAGAGTTTTCGCATTTAAGTTGAAGTACTTCTTGTGAAAACAACAAAATGAATTGTTAATCTCTTCTCATATTTAAAATGATCACATTTGTGATTAGCAATTTCAAATAAATGAACAAATGTATGATGTGATATTTACTCAAGTGCGGAAAGTAGAGATTCTTCATTAATAATACTTCCACGTCCGACATTGATGAAAATAGGTCGCTGTAACAGTAAAATTGAACATTTTCTTTGTTTCGTTTTTAAAAAATATCATTTTTACTAATCTGATTAAAATCAGATCCTTTGATATTCTCACATATATCGCTATATAGATCTAAGTGATCGGGTCAAAGGATCTGATTTTAATCAGATGAAGTTTTACATAATGCTGTTAATTTCTGAACACATGATGTATATCAATACAATCTCAAATGATAATTTTTTGAGAATTGGTTTTGCAGAGAAAATATTTAAGGAATCACTGTCTAGTTATATAGTATGCCAGGGCGAAGACCGTTACGCATAAATTATCCCTTGTTTCCCACTATTGTTGATGTCCCTGGCATACTATACTAACTACACAGTGATTCCTTATATTTCCATTTCATTGTGAAATAAAATTGTAGATTTAGACTTTAAAAATGCAGACATAGATTTAAATTACACGAGGATTCCAATCCCAGTTTCAATAGTCCTCGCCCACTGACGTCGGACACAACGGTTGCCGCACGAAATATTCCTGCATAGTTGGCCTCCTTAGCGTCAAACTCAGAGACAGATGCGCACGAGATTTGTATGCATATTAAGCCTCCTTAGCTCCTGACCTATTGACATTTCTAATTTACATTCCGGTAGAATTATCAAGAAATTAACTCCGCTAACTTTCAAAGAGTTATCAAAGAGGGAAAAATTAGAAATGGAAATATATTAAGGAACCACTAACTAGACAGTGATTCCTTATATTTCCATTTCATTATGAAATAAAATTTTAGGTTTAGACTTTAAACATGCAGACATAGATTTAAATTACACAAGGAATCCCATCCCAATTTCAATAGTCCTCGCCCACTGACGTCAATCAAACACCACGGCAGCCGCACGAGATTTTCATGCATATTTGGTCTCCTTAGCGTCAGACTCAGAGACAGATGAGCACGAGATTTGCATGCATATAAGGCCTCCTTAGCTCCTGACCGATTGACCCGCCTAATTTACATTCCGGCAGAATCATCAAGAAATTAACGCCGCTAACTTTCAAAGAGTTATCACAGAGAGAAAAATTAGAAATGGAAATATTACATTTATCACCTCGCTGGGAATCACATTCTGATTTATAACATTTAAACACATTTTTTACAGTATATCCTATGTACATAAGATTTACAGCCTCTCAGCAAATTTTCTGACAATAAATTTTATGTACCTCAAATTTACAGAATTTCGGTACATCTCCTTACAGCATATTTTACACGCATGTACTTAGATTTACAGCATTTCAGAATATCTCCTTATAGCATTTTCTATGTACCTTAGATTTTACAGCCTTTCAGCAAATCTTTTAGCTGACAGAATATTCTATGTACCTTAAATTTACAGCATTTCAGCTTATCTCCTGACAGCATATTCGTAGTTTCTGACGTACTAGGGAGAACATTACATATATAATCACAGCCCGCCAAAAAACTATCAAGTTCCACCAGAGTTCTATGTAAAGAAATATATGGAAAATAAAGAACAGTATTCGAGCTCAAAAGTTCATTAAACAAATCAAGAGCAGAGCAAACAGAGACCTCTTAAACATCAGAGGTGGGATCAGGTACCATGGAGGAGTGAGCATTCCTCTCAACCCGTCACGATTGAGCCATGTGCTCCTTGTCATGATCGAAAAAAAAAAACAACCGGGAAATTCCGACGACAATTCAGAGTATAAACAATAATCTAACAATTTGTATGAAAAAAAGTCAGTTCAGCATTTGACTTGATAGATTGTATATGCTAACAAGGTCATTGTATGGACCCTAGAACTTATACGAAAGATTACTTTAAACGAGGCTGTTGAAATTCTTGTATTATCAGCTTGTTTCTCAATAAGTTCAATCTTTTTCAAATTGTTCATATGTAGAGCATGCTCTAGCGTATCAAATCAACAGAGAGATACATTGTATAAACCCCGTTTGCAGGTGATAAGAGCACATTGTGTATATTGCTGCATAAGGGAAATTGACGATTTAAATATTCAATGGAAAACATGCAAATACTACGAAGAAGTCAGTAATTCAGATCTATACAGATACTAGTAACTCACGTAAGGCGATCAAATGCAGGAATATGTTCCTTTGTAGATCGACTTAGACCCCAGACTGTCATACCCACAGATTTACAAAGGCTGGCAACTACAAAATATTTTCAATTAAATTTCCTGTAAAAAGAATAAGATTTTTGTACATCGTAAAAACATTATATATATTTTTAATCATATTTAATGGTAGCATATTATTTAAATATCGCTTGTGTACGTATTTCCATAGATGTGTTGTGATGGTAAATCGCCATAATTGAATTATTAAAAAAAAGGATACGTTGATATGAAAAGTATGTTAGCTTCACAGGCACCTGACGTTACTTATTTTTCTAATAATAATAATAAACCAGAAGTCTCTGTCGAGACTGAAGCTCTACTGGTTTGAACTTATAGCAAAGGAAGAGAAAGTACTTAAGTAGCTGGGATTTGAAACTTTATAAACAGCATTAAATAGAATAATAATCTTTATGTTCTTAGTGTATTCTACTTGTGTGCCAAGTTATACTGAAATCAGACCAAAACTGTAGGAGGAGTAGCATTTTGAAACAATTTTACAGACATTTCTATTTTAAGTAACCACGGCAACACCGTTCATC
>PRKT01000177.1:750922-808809 GCA_003671525.1 Saccostrea glomerata | reverse complement strand
TGATCTACCATCTTGCTGATTCAGTCATGTGATCTTATTTGAATTTCATTCAAATGTTATACTTTTGAAATCCAAGTTACTTTGTTGCACGCCCAACACTGCGTTCTTGCTTTCAAAGAATACTTACATATGGTTGTTTTTAACATGAGGAATTACACAAATAAAGAAACATTTTCGAAGAACGTTATGCAGAGCGAAATATGAAATGAGTGATAAGGCAGTTTCCGGCGGAGAAATGTAAGGATCTGATGCGTATTCCTCCACTAATCACATCCGAGGTTTGAATGGAGCGTAGCGGAGTCAGCCGAGGATTGCCGATTGGGGCATTCTAAGGAAAAATGATAGTTATTCTCGTTCAGATATCCACACTTAGTACAAGATGCTACTTCACTTAGATACTGATGGTATAGATGAGCATTTAAATTACTAGATTCATTTCTTAGTTGACAATGTAGAATGTTTTCCTTACGACTGCCATAATTAAAAATCTTGACATCCTTTATTTTATCTACAGTAGGTTTCTTGAGGACATTCTTAAAACTTGAATAAGATTCAATACATTTTGTTTCTAGGGATAAATTGTTCAATAATTGAATAGTAGAAGGCAGAAAACTGTTAAAATATGAGACTGTCTTTGCTTCAGGTATGACAAAATTAAAATTATTAATATTTCTAAGATTGTAACCATGATTTGGTGGCACAAAAGGAAGGACCATTTCTTGTAAATAGAGAGGGGCTATACCATAAACAGTTTTATAGAATAATAAGAGTTTTTGTCTTTCCCTTCTCTTATTTAATGGTTCCCAACCTAATTCTAAATATAGAGCCTTTCTAGATGAGTTTTTCCTAAGTCCTGTTATTATTTCTGTTTGCAAGGGGCATACGGTGGGTGTAACCATAACTCTATGGCACTTAATCCTTCATTTGATCTTTTTATGTCTACTAGTATATGTTTGCTATGCTCCTAATTTTTATTGTGATCTTACTTAATTATACTTAATGCTAACATAGAAAACATGGAGGAAAAGAATAATTCTCTTTAACGAGAGTATTATATTATACATTTATATATGACTAACTGTGTACAAAATGTAAGGGCTCTTTTGAGTTCGAACTCCACATATTTCATTGCATTCGTTGAAAATTATATATTTTTTAGGTGTTTCTAAAAAAAACAACAACACAAAAACAAACTAGAGGTACTGTGAGCAATGAGCTCACTAAATGATACCCCCCGCCTCCCAAAATGTCGATGTGTTGCTTTATATTGTTTTACGGTAATGTGTAAAGAGGAATAACTCGTCCCGTCAAATGTTATCCAGAAGCTTCTATTATGTGACGTCATAGGTAAACAAAAAATGGCAATGTCTATGTTTTGCTCTTGGAAACCTAAAATACGTGTCGAATAAAAAAGTAAAATAGGAGATGCACAATGGCAATATGTAATGAAGATTCTGTGAAAGTTTCATTCAATTTCACTTAGTAGTATAAGAGGAGTTGCGGATAAGAGAAAAAGCGTAACAGACGGACGGACGGACGTACAGACGTACGGACGGACAGACGGACGGACGGACGGACGGAAATCCCGATCACTATATACCCTCCCGCTTTTCAAGCGGGGGGTATAATAAGAGCTAACATTAATTAGAATGTTAACAAACTGTTAAGTGATTAATATACATGTATTGTAGTTTTTTAAACAAAGTATCACACAATTAAATTGATTATGGATTATCATGGCCTTCCGAATGAAATTCAACTGCTCCCGGTGGATGATATTGGCTTTGTAATGGAACATTATTATGCAAAACTCTGGATTGTGGGTTATCGTTGTGTATTATTGCCCTTGTTGTGTGTTCGTTATAGTTTTTGTAAGAGGTGGAAGCGGAATATGAAGGCATGATTTCTGAATAAGCCGGGGGTGGGTCCATCGTATAGGGTGGCGGCTTCAGTACGTGTTTAAAATGGGGATTAAAGTGGCTACCTAAAACATAAAAATGCAAAAATTTATAATCAACTTCAAAATACAATTTATGGTTACAAACAAGATTCTCGTAAAGGTGGCTTCCTTTAACATTAAAGAGGCACATACAGGTTTTAAGGGATATTTTCATTTTATTGCCATTCTTTCTTTCAGGTTTGTATGTTGTTAATTGATATTCCCGTCTTAACCCCTTTGAAAGACGATGGTGAGCAAACAGCAGATTGCATATATTGTAAAATCTGTTGTTTTAAATTTCTTTCGTTTGTAAAGACATTTTTTCAAATACGTTTACTTCATAACCAATAATCAATAAGTATAATTAAAAAGAATTTTGTTTTTTTTTTAACGAAAACTTGTTAACGTTAACCTAATAATTCGAAAAGAAACTTCATAAAATACATGTACATATAACTTCAACTTTTTAATCCCTATAGCTTCCCTTATTTATGAAGCAGTTTTTTTTTTTATGTCTTCTTTAATTTTTGATTGGATATAAATGTCAGTATGCTTAACTTACATACGTATGTATAAAATACTTGTTTTAAACTTTTGACAAATAAGTTAATGACAGAATATAGAAAGAAACGTTTAACAATGAAAATACAAATGTCTTTATTATACTAAAAAAATCTAATTTGGTGACTTTAATAGATAATAAAAAAAGAATTGAGAACAAAATCAATGTGTTCATCTATATAAATTTTACATTCTAATGCAATTCTTTTGTAAAACACTTTTTGATTGGCTAATGCACTGATCTTTGAAGCAGTAAAACGAGCATTAACGAGCGTGAAAGCTTTTTCATTGTGACGTCATAATAGAGGGACGCAAAAACACAATGCTCGATGACGTATTTCATGTAACAAAATTCAACAAAATGAGACGTAAACAAAATACAAAATGCATGGATTGCATTAGAATGGGAATAACTGATCTTCTAATTTGGTATTTGCTACCGTTAATGCTGATTTAACGGTCGCAAACATCCGTTTTACCGGCGACGCTTACGCGTCGCCGGTAAAACTCAGTTTGCGACCGTTAAATCAGCATTAACAGTCGCAAATACCAAATTAGAAGACAGTTATTCCCTAAGTCTATCTCGTTTCTCTCTCTCTCTCTCTTCTCTCTCTCTCTCTCGTTCTCTCTCTCTCTCTCTCTCTCTCTCTCTCTCTCATTTAACAGATTTGTACTCACCGCTTGAAATAATGGCTGCGTTGTTTTGACTGAGCCCCCTGCCGAGAGGACTAATAATGGTTCTCTTTCGTTTGCTCTTCTGTATACAACAAAATATCACACCGGATAATACACCCAGAAATACCAGGCCACCAAAGGAACATCCAACAATTAAGCCGATACTGTACATGCAAAATAAGATCCCACGTACTAAAGAGGTCAACCTCTTTTTTTAACAATGCAATGATATCAACTTTCTTATTAGTCAGAAAATTTAAGTTTTCATAGATCTTATTCTTGAAAATTTTGTAATTAATTGATACACCAAAAGAGAAAATTATCTGACGGAATCTGTGAAAAAGATAAAGCCATTGAATAACCGTGGCTATATTCTTTCGCACTGAACATAAAGTATATTAATGTTGCATTATATATTAATTAATGTCAAGGTGAAATTATCTATCATATTAACTTATCAGCACAGCAGTATTGTTCATATGCATATCCACAACAACCATGTTCACAGTAGATATAACCCCGGAATGAATTAAGTCCTGTTTGATCATTGTTACGGCATACCTCCCATGATGCAACCTCTGAAAAAAATAATACAATAGCATTAATGTAATGCTTTTTTTTTATTGGAACGTAATTTGAAATTGAGAACTTCATTTATGTAAAATTCAAATGCGTGTACTGGTTTTTCCCCATAGCAAGCTTTCTTGCCGGAAATTGTACTCTTAGAGTAAGCATTTTCTAAGCAAAGTATTTGGCTTAGCCAAATATAAAGTTGTTTAACTTATAATGAAATATCACAGTGACTTCTAAACCATTTGGGACAGACATAGAGACAGCCTATGCGCGCATGGGCGTGGGGAATCAAAAGTCCCAAACAGACAGCTCTTTATATTATTTAAAAGTTTTGTTTAATTTACACAGCTTCCTAGTCAATGTGAAAAAGCTTAGCTTACCTGCAGATATCCAGAAATTCATCAACCCTAAAATGAAAGTTTCAATTGACATTTTTATATGCATTTTATCGACAAGTAATTGTCAAAACATAGACAATCGATTTCATAATCCAAAAGCACATTTCCTGAAATGATGGGACGTTTAAAGGCTGTCACTCGAGGACTAAATTCTTATCTACGTTCCAATAGTTTACTTTTCTATGGAAGTAAATCCTTCAGACTGGGTTTTAAAATTCGGACGTTTACACTTAGGCACTGATACCCGTGTCGTTTTGGAATTAAGGTTTGATATCCGAATATTGACCCGTTTTTCGATCACAATTTACAACCTTAAAGACTATTCAAGTAGGAAAAATCGATCTCAACTTTTTTGTTTTTATTTCTATATCCAGTCCAGCACTCAGCTGCCTTAAATAACTACTAAAATCGATTTGCTGTCTTGAGAACTAAATGCAGAATTTGATTTTGGACATGTTAGTTTCTCCTGAAATCATAGACAATGATTCAGAGAGTATAACAGATCTGTTTCTTAGTTAGATATATTACTTGAAAAAGACTTTAATTATAGTAATATAACAACCATGCATCCTTTATGATAAACGTGATGACCTCAACTTCTCAATCGTCAACTTCGCATGCTTATGCAGCAATATACCTTCATCACCTGCATACAGGGTTTAAATCTCTCGATTGATCCTCGAGAGCATGCTTTACGTATAAAACATATGGAGAAAACGAACAGTATTCAAGATATCAAAAGTCCATAAAACATTACAAAATAGAAGCAGAGCAAACACGGACCTCTAAAACATCAGAGGTGGGATCAGAAGCCATAGAGGAGTGAGCATTCCCTGCCGACCGGTCACATCCACCATGTGCTCCTTGTCATGATCGGAAAATCCGTCGTCAATTCCATGTATGAATGATAGACTAACAATTATATAAACATCAGTCAGCAATTGACTCATTCATAAATCGTGTTCCCATGGTGGGTGAGGACAAAAAAAAGGAAACTAGAAAAAGGAAGATCAGTTTATTCCAGTACAATTGCACTTCTGCATCCTATACACCAATATCTGATATACTAGGGATATGTACTTTTCTAAAATAAGATATGTGATACATGTTTGGTTTGCTTTTCATTTCAGGAGAAGCTTATTAGACTCCTGACACCAGAAAAGTTTGCTGTGGTTGGAGTTCAGCTGTTTTATTGCAAGAACTTTGAATACAATCTGAACAAACTCAAAGAAGGGGGTGGTCATTCAGATGCATAATGAAATAATAGGGATGTCTTATGTTTTTATGTTAGAGACTGATTGACTTGATCAGTATTACACAAGTAATGAAAATGCACTACATCATGAAAAAATTACTATTTTCTTGGTTTTTACAGGCATTTGAGAAGATGAAAAATTGTGTGATTGTGTTTATTTTTAACATTTATAAATTAAGGTCAATGCCTGCCCTTCTTCAAATAAATTTCTAAGTGTGCTTTAAAATAGCATAGATTGATAATTTTCCTTCAACAATAAAAAGGATTATTGGATTTTTTTCTTTTCCTGTGATGCAACATAGTTACAATGTGAGGATTTTGATCGCAATCTACAGTGTTTATTCATATTATAATATGAAAGTATATACTTCTCAGCAATATTTAAAACTAAATTTTGATGACGATTGAGGTTGAAAAAATCAGTTATGTTTTTTTTATGTTTAGGGAGTTTGGAAATCATACTTTTTATATTTGTATAATTCTTGGGTAAATTTATCTTTTTCGTTAATTTCTGTTGTCAAAAAGGTTGATTTCTTGTAGATTTAATGTCTGTAAATGTTTTATTGTTATTTCAATATATTATGATTAAACCATAATCATGTTTAAGCAAATGATGGAATGGAAGATAATTTTATTTACTGTAACCTTTGCAGTATGAGTGTCTCGGGATTTTGTTGTATATTACTTTATTATTTATGAATTTTAAATAGGAATCTTAAAAAAAGTTTTAAATAAAATTAAAATGATGTTTCAAAGTTGATGATATATATTTGACTTTTTATAAAATTCTAGTCTTGGAAAGTAATTTCAATTTGTAAAGCTGAAAAAAAATGTTCACATAGCTCTTGAAAATATCAATTTATATGCTTGTGCAAAAATACGAATGTGGAAAATGTGCTTGATATTTTCATTTAAAGAAACCTACTCTCTAGATGAAAGTAATTTTAAGAACATTACAGATCTAAATAAATTACTCAGTAAAATTGCAAGCTTATTTCCCACAGAAATGCACAAATGAGCAATTTTTAATTTTTGTTACTTGTTTTATTTAAATTATTGCATGGAAGAAACAAATTATCAAAATTCAGTATATCATCTGTGCCTTGCTTTATTAAATCTTTATTTTTTTTTTTTTGATTTGGTATCAGTGAATAGAATACTTGTTACAATATTTGCTCAGCAAATTTTGTAGTGCTCTAAGACCTCAAAGAGAATGAAAATGTTTCGAATATCATATATCTTTATGTGTTGCTGTGCAACCTATTCAAGAATACTGCAATTACACATATAGCTTAGGATCCATATTTAGTTGTATTTAAAAATCAGAGCAATGTTAATTTTCTCCTCAACTGCCTTTATATTTTCTGTTCCTGTCTTCATCTTTTCTGTTTTTAAAATGAAGAGCAGATATATGTATGAACAGAATTTGAAACTTGCATCGCATATCAAATTAAAATGACAACATGAAATGAAAAATTCGGTATCTTTCATCTTTGCATGTACATTTATATGTAGTATCTGTAATATAAATGCGAGGATATATGCAAATTTTGTCTTTATTAGCTCTGGTATGATTAGTGTCAAAAATAAAATGAAAGGAAATGTTAGTATAAGTTTCCCTTTCTCTTTTTTTGTAATCTGTATACTAGTAGAAATATTTTTGATGATAGATTTTGATTATATATCTTTAAAGTCTTTCAAATCTGTTTATAAACCCTATCATTTTGATTGATATTATCAATAAATTTCATGAAGTCTCTATTCATTAGTTTTTTTTTTTTTTTAAATATGTATTTGGTACGTGTATATATAAACTAGAGGTACTGTGAGCAAAAAGTAAAATAGGAGGTGCACAATGGCAATATGTATTTAAGAATCTGTGAAAGTTTCATTAAATTTCCTTCAATGGTATGAGAGGAGTTGCGGATAAGAGATGGGTACCCAAAAGCGTAACAGACGGACGGACGGACGTACGGACGGAAATACCGATTACTATATACCCTCCCACTTTTTCAAGCGGGGGGTATAATAAAATCATCTTTTCATGTTAGTTAAGAAATATTCTAATGCAATTGTTTTGTAAAACGCGTTTTGATTGGCTAATGCACTGGTGTTTGAAGCAGTAAAACGAGCATTCTAATGCAATTGTTTTGTAAAACACTTTTTGATTGGCAAATGCACTGATGTTTGAAGCAGTAAAATGAGCATTAACGAGCGTGAAAGCTTTTTCATTGTGACGTCATAATAGAGCGATGCAAAAACACAATGCTCCGTGACGTATTTCATGTAACAAAATTCGTCAAAAGAAGACGTAAACAACAAACAAAATCCATGGATTGCATTAGAATGGGAATAACTAATCTTCTAATTTGGTATTTGCGACCGTTAATGCTGATTTAACGGTCGCAAACATCCGTTTTACCGGCTCCGCTTACGCGTCGCCGGTAAAACTCAGTGTGCGACCGTTAAATCAGCATTAACGCCGGTCGCAAATACCAAATTAGAAGATAGTTATTACCTAATTAACGAGAGTGAAAGCTTTACATTGTGACGTCATAATAGAGCGACGCAAAAACACAATGCCCCGTGACGTATTTTATATAGGCCTAACAAAATTCGAAAAAATAAGACGTAAACAACAGACAAGATATATGGATTGCATTAGAATTGGAATAACTGATCTTCTAATTTGGTATTTGCGACCGTTAATGCTGATTTAACGGTCGCAAACATCCGTTTTACCGGCTCCGCTTACGCGTCGCCGGTAAAACTCAGTTTGCGACCGTTAAATCAGCATTAACGCCGGTCGCAAATACCAAATTAGAAGATAGTTATTCCCTAAGTTAACAAATGTCTTCATTTACAATCTGGACTATTAAAAACAGACATTCTTTGCCAATATTATACTTTATATTTCAAGAGTATGATATGATTTCTAACCCACCCTTTCAGATACCTTGTGGAATTTATCAAGTCATTTACAATTGAGAGCGGTCTCCATGTACAGCTAAATTGTATGACAAACAATTTATTTTAGCTTTTCCACCTTGAACTTTCCTTATTTTCGTAGTAATATATTTTACAATCACTATTTTATGGTGTTTCTCTTACAACTTATTCGCTACTCAAATTGTTTTGAGTACAATCAATTTTTAAAACGAGGCAGGCTACTCGCTGATAAGTTGGTTTAACAGGGAATTCAACAACCTTGTTAATGTCGGCCTTTCTTAAATTTTATGTTCGTTATGTTGAATCACTGACAAAGCTTACTTGTCAAGATATTGGCCAGTTTTCAGCTATATATTTTTTTATTTAATGTTACTCTTCCTTACTTGTCTTTGTATTTTGTATGTATGTAAATCTGTACCTGTACCTCACTAGCTTCGTTTTAATTACATAATGATCTGGACAGCAAATCTAATCATTCGATCGTATTTTACATGGTTTGTTTTGTATCTATTGTTAGAACTTTGTTTTTATAAATTGGATTTATTGTTTTCGATCTTCAGGTTCTGAAAATCAAGCATTGACTTATTGAATATGCTCACAAAAATGTCTCTAAATTTTCAAAGTAACGTGTTTTTACCCATAATTCTTCAAACTTCATCTTTAAAGTTAATCATATTATTTAGAGAAATTTAGTACTCAGTAAATCTCAAATATATTTTCAGGAATTATTTACATGTACTTCGATCATTACACAATGCAAAGTGTATAAATATTCTCCTGTCATTGCAAAGCTCCATAAATCACTCCTTATTTCATAACATGTTAATAGACATTGGTATATAATGAAAATTATTGCATGAAAAGATTTGATTTTCAAGCTTCATTTTGAGACTTTTAAAATTAAATTATAAATTAAAGAGTTGTCCTTCCTGGCTGAGGATCGGAGTCCCTTCATCACATTTTTCTGATTACTCGCTACATACTTTTGATATTCAACAATCACTTTTGTAAAAAGTTTGCACTTTTTGACCTCAATTACGTCACAGTGAAACTGGTCTTACTCATCCTGCGGTCGGTCATTATTTAAAACTTCAATTTTTAAATCTTATTTACAAAGGAAATAGCTGTAAATATACAGAATTTGATTAGGGATTGTTCCGTTTTCCTCTTTAAAACATAGGGCTCACGACCGGTGTGACCGTTCAACAGAGGATGCTTAGTCCTCTAAGACGCTGACATATAGGTGATCCCACCTCTGAAATTTCCAGGGGGATCCGTGTTTCATACTCTGTATAGTGTACACATATCTGTATTAAACGTTAACGTTTTATGTAGACTTGTTAGACATCAATCCCTGTTCGATATCTTAGCCTTTAAGAATGTGCACGTGATGACTTGAAATTTTCTATCGTCAACTTCCCTTTCTTTTGCAGCAACGTACCTTCATCACCTGCATATGGAGTTTATATATCTCAGTTGATTCGATACACAAGGGCATGCTCTACGTATGAATAATTTCTAAAACGAGGTAAATTATTGACAAACAAGTTGATGAAACAAGAATTTCAGCAGTCTCGTTTAAATTAAGTCATCATTTTGTAAGTTTTATGGTCGATACAATGACCTTGTCAGCAATTACGATTTATGAATGAGTCAATTGCTGACTGATGTTTATATAATTGTTAGTCTATCATTCATACATGGAATTGACGACGGATTTTTCTGTCATTTTCCGATCATGACAAGGAGCACATGGTGGGTGTGACCGGTCGGCAGGGAATGCTCACTCCTCCATGGCTTCTGATCCCACCTCTGATGTTTTAGAGGTCTGTGTTTGCTCTGCTTCTATTTTGTATTGTTTTATGGACTTTTGATATCTTGAATACTGTTCGTTTTCTCCATATGTTTCATACGTAAAGCATGCTCTCGAGGATCAATCGAGAGATTTAAACCCTGTATGCAGGTGATGAAGGTTTTAAAGTCTTTTTCAAGTAATATATTCAACTAAGAAGCAGATCTGTTATACTCTGTGAATCATTGTCTATGATTTCAGGAGAAACTAACATGTCCAAAATCAAATTCTGCATTTAGTTCTCAAGACAGCAAATCGATTTTAGTAGTTATTTAAGGCAGCTGAGTGCTGGACTGGATATAGAAATAAAAACAAAAAAGTTGAGATCGATTTTTCCTACTTGAATAGTCTTTAAGGTTGTAAATTGTGATCGAAAAACGGGTCAATATTCGGATATCAAACCTTAATTCCAAAACGACACGGGTATCAGTGCCTAAGTGTAAACGTCCGAATTTTAAAACCCAGTCTGAAGGATTTACTTCCATAGAAAAGTAAACTATTGGAACGTAGATAAGAATTTAGTCCTCGAGTGACAGCCTTTAAACGTCCCATCATTTCAGGAAATGTGCTTTTGGATTATGAAATCGATTGTCTATGTTTTGACAATTACTTGTCGATAAAATGCATATAAAAATGTCAATTGAAACTTTCATTTTAGGGTTGATGAATTTCTGGATATCTGCAGGTAAGCTAAGCTTTTTCACATTGACTAGGAAGCTGTGTAAATTAAACAAAACTTTTAAATAATATAAAGAGCTGTCTGTTAGGGACTTTTGATTCCCCACGCCCATGCGTGCATAGGCTGTCTCTATGTCTGTCCCAAATGGTTTAGAAGTCACTGTGATATTTCTTTATAAGTTAAACAACTTTATATTTGGCTAAGCCAAATACTTTGCTTAGAAAATGCTTACTCTAAGAGTACAATTTCCGGCAAGAAAGCTTGCTATGGGGGAAAACCAGTACACGCATTTGAATTTTACATAAATGAAGTTCTCAATTTCAAATTACGTTCCAATAAAAAAAAAAAGCATTACATTAATGCTATTGTATTATTTATTTCAGAGGTTGCATCATGGGAGGTATGTCGTAACAATGATCAAACAGGACTTAATTCATTCCGGGGTTATATCTACTGTGAACATGGTTGTTGTGGATATGCATATGAACAATACTGCTGTGCTGATAAGTTAATATGATAGATAATTTCACCTTGACATTAATTAATATATAATGCAACATTAATATACTTTATGTTCAGTGCGAAAGAATATAGCCACGGTTATTCAATGGCTTTATCTTTTTCACAGATTCCGTCAGATAATTTTCTCTTTTGGTGTATCAATTAATTACGCAATTTTCAAGAATAAGATCTATGAAAACATAAATTATCTGACTAATAAGAAAGTTGATATCATTGCATTGTTAAAAAAAGAGGTTGACCTCTTTAGTACGTGGGATCTTATTTTGCATGTACAGCATCGGCTTAATTGTTGGATGTTCCTTTGGTGGCCTGGTATTTTTGGGTGTATTATCCGGTGTGATATTTTGTTGTATACAGAAGAGCAAACGAAAGAGAACCATTATTAGACCTCTAGGCAGGGGGCTCAGTCAAAACAACGCAGCCATTATTTCAAACGGTGAGTACAAATCTGTTAAATGAGAGAGAGAGAGAGAGAGAGAGAGAGAGACGAGATAGACTGTAAAATTTATATAGATGAACATATTGATTTTGTTCTCAATTCTTTTTTTTATTATCTATTAAAGTCGCCAAATTAGATTTTTTTTAGTATAATAAAGACATTTGTATTTTCATTGTTAAACGTTACTTTCTATATTCTGTCATTAACTTATTTGTCAAAAGCTTAAAACAATTATTTTATCCATACGCATGTAAGTTAAGCATACTGACATTTATATCCAATCCAAAATTTAAGAAGACATAAAAAAAAACTGCTTCATAGATAAAGACAGCTATAGGGATTAAAAAGTTGAAGTTGTATTTACATGTATTTTATGAAGTTTCTTTTCGAATTATTAGGTTAACGTTAACAAGTTTTCTTTTAAAAAACCAATTCTTTTTAATTATACTTATTGATTATTGGTTATGAAGTAAATATATTTGAAAAAATGTCTTTACAAACGAAAGAAAGTTAAAACAACAGATTTTACAATATATGCAATCTGCTGTATGCTCACCATCGTCTTTCAAAGGGGTTAAGGCGGGAATATCAATTAACAACATACAAACCTGAAAGAAAGAATGGCAATAAAATGAAAATATCCCTTAAAACCTGTATGTGCCTCTTTAATGATAAAGAAAGCCATCTTTACGAGAATGTTGTTTGTAACCATAAATTGTATTTTGAAGTTGATTATAAATTTTTGCATTTTTTATGTTTTAGGTAGCCACTTTAATCCCCATTTTAAACACGTACTGAAGCCGCCACCCTATACGATGGACCCACCCCCGGCTTATTCAGAAATCGTGCCTTCATATTCCGCTTCCACCTCTTACAAAAACTATAACGAACACACAACAAGGGCAATAATACACAACGATAACCCACAATCCAGAGTTTTGCATAATAATGTTCCATTACAAAGCCAATATCATCCACCGGGAGCAGTTGAATTTCATTCGGAAGGCCATGATAATCCATAATCAATTTAATTGTGTGATACTTTGTTTAAAAAACTACAATACATGTATATTAATCACTTAACAGTTTGTTAAAATTCTCATTAATTTTAGCTCTTATTTGTTTTTGTGTTTTTTTTTAGTAACACCTAAAAAATATATAGTTTTCAACGAATGCAATGAAATATGTGGAGATAACGAACAGTATTCGATCTCAAAAGAGCCGTCACATTTTATACACAGTTAGTCATATATAAATGTATAATATAATACTCTCGTTAAAGAGAATTATTCTTTTCCTTCATGTTTTCTATGTTAACATTTAGGTATAATTAAGTAAGATCACAATAAAGATTAGGAGCATAGCAAACATATACAGACATAAAAAGATCAAATGAAGGATTAAGTGCCATAGAGTTATGGTTACACCCACCGTATGCCCCTTGCAAACAGAAATAATAACAGGACTTAGGAAAAACTCATCTAGAAAGGCTCTGTATTTAGAATTAGGTTGGGAACCATTAAATAAGAGAAGGGAAAGACAAAAACTTATTATTCTATAAAACTGTTTATGGTATAGCCCCTCTCTATTTACAAGAAATGGTCCTTCCTTTTGTGCCACCAAATCATGGTTACAATCTTAGAAATATTAATAATTTTAATTTTGTCATACCTGAAGCAAAGACAGTCTCATATTTTAACAGTTTTCTGCCTTCTACTATTCAATTATTGAACAATTTATCCCTGGAAGGACCACGGATGAAGACGTACATTTTAATTTTGAAAAAAAGACCTTCAGAATCGGGTGTTTTGACGATGCCATTTATTGATTACACCAAGATGCCTAAGTTCAGGTTTTTACTGTGAAATCCGGATATATATTCTTATGTTTCGGAATTTGTAAGAAACAGTTCTCGTTAAAAGGTAATTTTTGTAAAGCAATAGGATTTGAAGGATTTTACTCAAACAACTGTTTATTAAATCATTTTCTATGAAATTGGGATATTATTCCTGATGTATTTTTTAAAAATGCAATTCTCTTTTGTGAGCAGGCTTCGAACTCGGAAGGATTTTACACCAGCCACTCCTTAAAACGACAGATACTCGATTAAACGACGCAGGACTAGTTGGACAAATGGTCATAAATCACCGGACCATGCGGACGAAATTACAGATTCCGTTGGAATTTCGTGAGCTAAATTTTGTGCTAAATGCGGAAAAATGGATATTTCAATAAACAAAAAGCCCAAGGTTGTGTGTAAGAGAACACATGCTTCTCATTCATCTTTTGTGTCCATTGGATTCTATATATGTTCCGTGGATCAATCATTGTGAAATGAATCTATTATATAGCAATAAACGGTGAATTTAGGAAATTTATATTCGGAGCCACGGATGCGTTTACAATAATGAATCTGAGACATTCAATTCACTGGATTATTTGTGCCATTTTCAATAGGATTTTTTGTGAAATATTTAACGCTACTAATTTCCTACATTGTTCATATTAAATTGTTTGATTTGTCATTGCCTTTTACGTGGTGCTTACTTATTTGCCTCGCCCTTTGTTCTCCTTTTAACGTTACCTGTACCTGTCCAATAAGTTGAATCTTATTGGACACCTACAGGTAACTTATTGGACGGGGTGCAGGACAATAACAAATTTATTGAACCAGGTTTAACAAAAGATGACGTCACAAAAATGTTTTAACTTTTCTTATTTCATGAGATTTAACGTAGAACCTACGTCGTATGAAATAATATCTAGTGAATGTGTTTAGTCTGGGCTAGATCGATTATAACGTCATAATTAAGTCAATGCTACCTTTTGCTTAACTTAACACCTTCAATAAATAATTTAGAAAACAAAGTTTTAATTCTTTGATAGTCGTGGAATTCAATCTGAAATCATGCCAAATTAATCTTAATTATTTTGAATTCATATATTTTAGATTATAAAGCTTAGTGACTTAATACAATTAGGGAAACCTGTAGGCACGTTTCATGTACTAGATCTTGACCCATGACTATCTTGTGTAAGAAAATTACACAACTTATTGTGATATTATGTAAATAGCATGAAACTAGTCCTTTTTTGAAAGAATGCAAAAATCCTAAGAAATCGTCAGTTGCCAACTAAATAGTATAATATCTTGATGAAATATGCCCGAATCAAAGATGCATAAATTTTGTGATGTCTTATATAAAACGACGTGCATTCCTTTTCATAATAGTTCCCATGTATTTTTAATTGTAGGTGTTTGATAACAATTTTTCTATCAAATATGATCTTTTTTTTTTTTTTTAAAAAATTACAAAATTTTTTAAAAAATTTAAAAATCTTGTGACAAAGACTGTTTCGACATAGGTTCTACCTTAAACAAGTATAAATTAGAAGGAATTTGTAAAAAAAAAAATTGAACATTAAATAAACTTTTTAAAGTGCGTAAAAAAGCGTGATTGCGGGGAAACGATATATGCGTGATTTTTCGTTAGAAATAGAAAAACGTATTTGCGTTAAAATGCATGACTACGGGGAAAGAGGTTAAAGGTTCATTGAAAGACATGACACGCTTACATTGAAGGTCTCTGTGTATGGTTGAAAAGTTCCATCACATTTACATTGTTATACAGTGGACTGGAAAGATTTCCAACACTATCGACATTGTCATTATAGGGCAGGCACGTAGCATCCGGGGGGCCGGGGGGCCAGGGGGGCCTGGCCCCCCACTTTTTTCTCCAACATAACCTTTACTATAGAAAATGTTCATTGAAAAGATGGTTGGCCTCCCCACTTTTTAGCAGATTGTATTCAAAGTTCTTGCAATAAAACAGCTGAACTCCAACCACAGCAAACTTTTCTGGTGTCAGGAGTCTAATAAGCTTCTCCTGAAATGAAAAGCAAACCAAACATGTATCACATATCTTATTTTAGAAAAGTACATATCCCTAGTATATCAGATATTGGTGTATAGGATGCAGAAGTGCAATTGTACTGGAATAAACTGATCTTCCTTTTTCTAGTTTCCTTTTTTTTGTCCTCACCCACCATGGGAAAATCAAAACATTTTTATCTAACACATTGCATAAATATACACTTCTGCAGCAGGTAGAAAGCTTATTTAAAGCTAATATTAAGGTTAGGTCTATTTTGTTAGGCATTTTTCATAAAGTATAATTCATTGACAGGTGCTCTGAAGCTAGGTTTGACTGTGTGAAGCAGCGCAAGGCATGATCATGCCCTCACCTCCAACTCAATACTAGCTCTATTCCTCTCTAATATCAGATAGGCCTCTTGTAGTGCAGTTAACCCTATACACTGCACACAGTATCTACAATGAAAATTCCTAAGTGTTAGAGAAGTTTAAAAAAATTATTTACCTCTAGCTTCATATTGTCATCTGTCTGATCCAGGAGGTCATATGCCCTCGCAAAAAGTGGATACCCTAATACCCCACAACAGTGTCTGAAAGTAAAGATGTAAATGTAGAATTTTATTTCTTCTTGATCATCCAAAACCTTTAAATTGATAGCCAGTAGTCTGAGATATAATGTATGAGGGTTGTCCCTAAAAGTTTAAGAAAGGAAAAACAATGGAGTTATTCTTTGTTTTATAAACTTTTTTCCTTGTCACAGTAAAAACTATATTTAATGATTATGAATTTCAAGTTTCATGATAGTAATTTAACACATGTAATAAAAGCTTAAGATAAATGCTGATCAGTTCCCAGAAAGTGGTTCCTGGGACTGCTTTCTGTCAGGTTGGCACTTTATAGATATAAATATACATTTCTAATCAAGACTTTGCTGCCCCATGTAGCCCTGTGGGTTCAAGATTTGAAGAAATATGAATCTGCGTTATGTAATAAAGCCATCACATATTAATTTATATCTTTTACAGTCAAGGGATTTCAAGAAGACAAAACTTTCAATTCCTTAATATTTCCCAACAAAAGCGAGGGCTGGCTCTTCATTAGCATTTTTAGAACAAACTTTGGTCCCCATTCACCTGAGGATGTTTTGTAGCAAGCTTGAGGAGGACTGGAGGTAAAAAATGTGAAAAGTTTATAGACAACAGATATACGCTGGACACTCATCAGTCTTCTATCAGAAAATCATAATACTTGAGCCTTTAGATTAAATGAACTAAAAATTTATACAAAAATCTATATTCTTCCATACTCTATTTAGTATATTAATTATGTTTTTATATAAAATCATGTTTCACTTTGAAATTTTCATTTTCCTGGAATAAATGTGAACTTGTTGTTTAATATAAAAACAAGGAAGTTCATATCCTATTAATTAATACATGTACATGTAAGAGTATAACACTTACTTTTGCAGCTGTTCAATTTGATGTAACAACATTGATTCTGGGTCCATTTTTGTGGAATCTGAAAAAAATTCATTTCATTTTTCATACATACATTTTACAATACTCGGTACATTAAACTATTGTGTATTTTTAAACATACAGTGTAAATATTCTAATAAGGACATGTGCATCTTTATCATTTGTTTAAAATATGTTTCCTTACCACCTTCCTACTCCTCATAAAAAGTAAGAAGTAATTTAGGGTAAATTTTTTTCCCATTCAGAAGCATTTGCAAATCTATATGAAGGCAAAAACGGTGAAAAGGCTTTTATACATGTATTCCGATAAACAGAGCTTCCTTTGGGTAACATATTTGAACTACCGGTAGTTTCCCAGCTGTTTGCAAAATCTTAGGAAAATTTTATCTTGGCCAAAACTTTTTTTATATAGTGTCAAGTATTAAATAATTGGAATCTATTAATTAAACTATTAAATAACTTTAAGGAAATATACACAGACATGTACTTATTATAAATATTTAAAGAACCCATCAATTAAGTGTTAAAGAATTAATATCACACAGTTATACATTTGCAATAGAATCAATCTTTCTCGTTGCTAAAATTCCTACCTGGCATACTAAGAGCCCCTTCATTTCCTCCTTGTCCATCCTACAATATAGAAAATCAAGAACTGTATTAAATCTATCAAGTATTTTGATTTAATTTCAAAGAAAAACAGACAACCCAATTACCGTTCTAAACAAATCAAATTTTTTTTTTCATTATGATAGAAAAAAACTGAAATAATGCAAATCAGATTTATCATGCATATGAATCCCAGCTGATTCAGGTGAAACAAATCAATTTTTTCATTATGTGATAGAAAAAATAATGAAATAATGCAAAGCTGACTTAAAATGCATAAAACATGTATAAATCCTGATTCAGGTAATGATTCTTTGCCTTAACATTCACGTAATCCATTATTTCTAAGTAATACAGTGTATGAGTTTGGTCATTACCTTAGGAAACACCTGTGTCAGGGTTCGAACCACTAAATTCATCATTTTGAGTGGATCTGGAGGGGGTGGGAGGGCAGCTCTTGCCTGATCTGCCTTCATGGTGCTGTCAAGGTCTTCATCATCTTCCAGTGAAATGTCTGAGGCACTAGTCACTGAGGCCTTGGCAGGAAGGTTCTTGGCAAATTTTCCTTTTTCGTGTAAACCTTTCTTCATGGTCTTGTCTGTAACCGTCTTTTCCATGTCATCATAGTTCGAGGCCAGAAATTTGTTGGAAACATTTGCAGTATTTAAAATAGAGCTAAATTTATCTGCATTGGCAGCTTTGTGTTTCTTCTTCTTTTTCTCCTGGTTTGCCTTTTCATTCAGTGTTTCCATCAGCTCTGACATGTCAAATTTATTCTTCCGGGACTGATTGAGGGCACCAATAAGAATGGGGTTCCCTCTCATGGACATGCCCCCAGCTCCCTTACCCTGAGGTAAAGTAGGAGGTGTCTAGAAGACAGAGAGACTTACAGTTAATAACAAAATATACCTTAAAACAGATGTTAAATATCCGCATTCAATATTTTATTGAATGCTTTCACAAATATTATGAGAATGTGAAATAGGTACATGTAATGCAATTTTTAAAATAGAATGTTTGCTTTCCCTCCTCCGACTCATGGAAAATTATTGGGTCTGTAGATAGGGAATGGAAATCTTTATTTCCAGAAAATTTCCACATGTTTGTTGATGGATTAAGATGAATAATTAAGAAGAAAAAAAATAATATGCCTTTTAATGTTAAATTAAAGTTTTGAGTCAGACCATTTTGGTCCAACCGTCAAGATAGGGCAACTAAACAATTTTTTAAAGATGGCCTAATTATTAAAGGTTACGATCCACATCTTGGTCAAAGTCATTCATACATGTATATGAGTCAAAAAAAAAAAAGATCAATATTAAACTATGTTTGGAATAATTTAATTTCAGAATTACTGGGTCACACATACTCCAGCATGCTAGAGGTTCACGGCGAGATACTTTTGACTTGGCGCCGTGTATATAAGGAGCGAAGGGACGTTAACCGAGGCTCTTACTTGTAGGAGTAGGTCACACACAGACTTTTTTAAAACAAGGATAAAATCATATATTGGTAACCCTCATTACATGAAACATTTTGTATTTAAAATAGGCTGCCACTAAGACTTCAGACTGCATATTATTGTTGAAAAGATAACTTGTATTTTAAAATATTTTAAGTAACTTTTGCTCTCAATCATAATTTTCCATCATTTAAGTTTGTCAATCCATTGAAAAAATACTCATTTGTTTGAAATAGCCTGTTATAAACATACCTTTGGTATCACATGATTTTTGAAGAGGACATCATTCAGGAGATCGTCGGCTGACGGTCTCTTGTCTGTTTCCCGACACATCATTCTCTCCATTAGGCTTATCAACTGAGGACTATATTTATCCTTAGGCATGGGAGGTAACTGTAACAGAAGTTATACATCAGGTTAATCAACTGAGGACTATATTTATCCTTAGGCAAGGGAGGTAACTGTAACAGAAGTTATATTAGGTTAATCAACTGAGGGCTATATTTATCCTTAGGCAAGGGAGGTTACTGTAACAGAAGTTATACATCAGGTTAATCAACTGAGGACTATAATATTCTTAGGCATGAGAGTTTACTGTAACAGAAGTAATACATCAGGTTAATCAACTGAGGACTATATTTATCCTTAGGCAAGGGAGGTAACTGTAACAGAAGTTATATTAGGTTAATCAACTGAGGGCTATAATATCCTTAGGCATGAGAGGTTACTGTAACAGAAGTTATACATCAGGTTAATCAACTGAGGACTATAATATCCCTAGGCATGAGAGTTTACTGTAACAGAAGTTATACATCAGGTTAATCAACTGAGGACTATATTTATCCTTAGGCAAGGGAGGTAAATGTGTAACAGAGGTTTTACATCAGGTTAATCAACTGAGGACTAAAGGAGTCTTCAAACTTTTCAAAATCTGCCAGTACCTAGTATTTTTACCTTGCTAAAATCATGTTTGTGGTGGCTTGTATTCAGCCAAAATCTTTTTTGGAGATAGATAATAAATAAATACTTCTTCAACAGAATATGACATTTAGAAACATAAATTTTCAATAATTGAATGCACACATGTAGTTTCTGAGAACAAGATCTTCTCATGATCTCAATCATTTGTGTTCTGATATGGTGCTAATCAAAAGTAGATACATACCTGACCGTGTACAATTTTAAACACTAGTTGCTGCATAAGTGTGGCATCAAACGGTCGTTCCAATGTAGCCATTTCATAAACGCACACACCCATAGCCCAGATGTCACTCTGCAGAATATACAAATGTTGTTTTTAAATAGGAATTTTGGTATCTTAAATTACATATATTTGAAAGTCTCTTCCATTTTAACCCAGTTCTATAGAGCTAAAGTTAAAAATATGACTGTTACAGTATTTTTCAACTATCAAGCCACAGCAATTGCAAATATAAGTATAGAGTGGGAATGGTCTCCACTTCAACAATTTTTACAGAAACCAAACACATTATTAACATAATAAATACATTTAAAAGAGTTTGGCAACTGCAGAAAATTTTGCATTATCCAGCTAGTAAATAGGTTTCTTCATTTCAATGTTTATGCTAAATTTACTACATATAAATCGATTTGTTAAATGAGAAATGAAAGCATTGCTTCAACATGTTCAACTGAGTATGCAAATAAAATTCTACACACCCCAGAAAAGAAGTTAATGTCATGAACATCAAAACTTCAAATTAAAACAAAGAGGATTTATGTACATAGATCTTTCTTGTATTGTATGCTGCCTGCTATTTCACCCCCCCCCCTCTCTTTCTCTCTCAATTCTCTATTCCTGTGTGTTTTTAAAGATACATTTTGTATGTATATATTAATGATTAAATTTGTCTTTTGCATCTGTTGATAAATACCTTAGAGTCATAGGGTTTGCAGGCAAAGATTTCAGGACTCATGTAGTAGGGGCTGCCACAGAAGGTCACAGCTTTGGCTGTGGGTCTCTCCAACACTCTGTAATTAACAAAATTATTATGACACTGTAGATCATGTACATCATGTACATTGTACATGATAACCAACTCCAATGGATTGAGAAATTAACTTCCTAATTTATGAAGATTCGAAATATTGAAATCAAATTATATGTAAGTAAAGAAAATATGATATTAATATATTCTAACTCTAAATATTTACAAGATTTTTATAAATACTGAAAATCTAAGGTATTTGTTAGAAGCTCAAATACTTGACCAAATTAGAATGAAATTTGCATGTTTATAACAAAATAATGATCATACTTGGCCAATCCAAGATCACCAAGTTTTGCTGTCATATCTTCACCCGTAAGGAAGACATTCTGCGTTTTCATGTCCCTGTGTAAAACATGTCTGCTGTGCAGGTACTGTAAAGAGAATTAATACAGCAAGTTCAATAATCATGATAATTATTTAAGAAATGAAATATAATTTTTAGAGTTTCATTGGGATGAAGTCAGTCACGTGATCAAATTCTATAACGCCCAAAGGGCATTATACTAAATCTGATCATGTAAAAAGATGATATTTTATTTCTTATATCTATATTTTATGTTTTATTCATGTTACAAAGAAAAATAGGTATTATTTAGACTTTGATTTTGAAATGTAACATAACGTTTGATTTGACGTCACAGTCGGAACTTTCCAAATTGCTGGTGCAGTTTGCTTTCCATACACAAGAAAGTCTGATCATGTGACCAACTGCATGTCATTATATAAGGAAAGACATCAGCAAATGTAAATATAGTAATGTATTATGAGTATGGTGCATACATGTTTTTTTTTATAATCTATGTCAGAATAAATATTGATTTGAAGAAACAAAAGTGGAAGAAAATATTGAGTTAAAAGGGTAGTTGAAAATTTGTTATGTACAATATACACCATTTAATACGTACAGTATGCATTGTTAGATACTGTACAATATGTATCATGTACATGATGTACAGTACAATATATACACTGCTCTATACAATATATACTCCTGTTTTATATTATATAAACTGTTAGGTACAATATACATTTCTTTTGTTTTTTTTTATCTTAAGTGTGTACCTTTAATGCACTGCATATCTGTCGAAACCACTCTACAATTCGTTGTTCATCTAAAGATTTCCCACATCTTTTTTCCAGGAATTGTGACAGATCTCCCTGATCACAGAATTCCGTCACTATACATAATGCACCTTTTTCTTGAAATGAAGTAACTGCATGTAGAATAAATTCATGCTGTAAATCTGTCAGCAAACTTGCCTCTTTTTCTGCCAATTCACGTTCATCATCTGTTGATTTTGTCAGGTCAATTACTTTCATAGCATACTGAAAAAATATATTTAGTCAAATGCATACATGACATACATTCATCTAGTTTATGACTGACGGGACAAAAGAAATGTACACAAAATTTGACAATTACAAATCCAGAAGAAATTGGACAAGAGGCCCAATGGTCAAAATTAAAGCTTAACTGAGTCCCTTTGGCCCTCCTTTAGAACAGTGCCTCAACTTTATACTCAGTGATTCATATTGATATTACCGGTAGTCTGAATTGAAAAAAACTCAGTTCTGGATGTTTGAATATTAATATTACAAGTACATATACTACATGTACTGTAAACCAACTTTTATTTGTATGCGAGAAATATTCCTGATTTCCACGATGTTCTTTAACTCCAAAATATTAATCGAAACATACCAATCATTTTGACTAGTATTTGTAGAGAATGTTTTCTCAGTAAAAAAAAATGATCAACGCGGATTGATTGGCGAATAAAGGATGTTGCAAATAACAGTTTGTTTTCAGTATATAACTAAGGCAATATCCCTCCCCATGATCTAGATTATCTCTTCTTTCAGACCAGGCACCTTGCTTTTGAGAAGATTTGTTAAAACTAAAAAGGTTCTGGATATCAATAGTTTTCAGATAGACTTAGTCTTACAGACAGTTCTGATAGACAAATGCAGAACAAACCGTTTAGAATGAGCGTTTTTGAGCTAGCGAAAACGAAAATTGCATAGAAATGATATTTAACTAAGGAAAAAAAGACTATGGATTTACTTGTCTATAATAGCCACCAAAATGACTGTTTGTCAATGTCCCTAAAAGTTTTAAATAATTATAAGATCATTAACATCGACATAATTTTTTTAAAGTGGAAACACGCCTTTTCGAAACGAAAGTAGAATCACAATATCTAAGGTTATATCGATATATTTATAAACAGAAATCAATTTAGACATAATTTAAAGAAAGTTTTAAATATTACAAAATGATCAAAATGCAGAAGAATTCTAGTTACAATTCCATTTAAAACCGTACATGAAATAAATAACAATCATTGCCCCCAAGGTATTCTTGTCCACCTACCTTCTTGTCTCGTTCATTTTTGTCAAAACACAAGTATACTTTGCCGAAGGCTCCTTCTCCTAAAGTCTCCCCTAGTATCAAGTCAAAATCACCTCCACTTGCCATCTTTTTACTTTAAGATCGAACAATCGTCATTCAATTCAATTTATTATCTACTTTCCATTTGTTAACGTTTCGAAGGACCTTCCTGCTTCTAAAAATACATTTACGAGAAAAAACGTTGAACCTTGAACCCGATTAAAATACAATTTCATCATCAAAACTACTCTTGATCGGATCATTGACAAAGTCACTAGTAAGTTTTAAGGTCAGACGAGACGTTCCTCAAAATCTGTTTTGTTTATCTTCGTAATGTATGAAAAATATTCAAAATTTTAATAACATTCTGATTTCTAAACCAGTTTCTAACCATTTTTTTAAAAATCCAAACACTCAAACATTTGAAATTGGAAAATTATTTCTCTTCCCCAAAGGATTATATAAGAAAAACTACCCCTGGTATCTTGCAGAAATGCCTGGTAAGGTACCTCAAGTTTTTGTGAGTAAAGATGTTTAAGTAGCAACACTTCAATGACAAACTCTTAAAAAAATTTATCTATTATTAAGGAACGTCTCGTCTGTCCTTAAATTGATATCCTCTTTCATGAACGTAGTAAATAAGTTGATTACGATACTAGCTTGAAAAAAAGAAAACATTTTATTTTCAATTAGTTTTGATGAATTTCACCATTTTTCAAAAGTAGGACTCCACTTGCAAGCCAGGAAAAAGGTCAATATACAATATACGTGTACATCATTTATTATAGATTCATTTGCGAAAAATGCCCAACATTGGTGCGAGGCACATTAACGAAAGAAGAAGAAGAAATGAATTAATACACTGGATAATAGAAAAAATGTTGCCTTAATCATGTGTGTACACAACTACAACTAACTAATCAATTAAATTTTGCATGCCAAGAAATCTCGTCCGATTTCGACAGCGATGGAGTCAATAAAAGTGTAGACAGAGCACAGGCACTTGTTTCAGTAATAATTTTTATCGTATAGTATAATAATCAGGCACGTAGCATCGTTTTTGAAAGGGTTGGGGCAGCCAGAGAAATTTACCTGATACTTACCTGTTCAAGTTGACAAGCAAAAAAAAAAAAGAAAAAAAAAAGAAATTGCCTTTCAATGAACATTACGAATAGTAAAGGTAATGCTGGGAAAAAAAGAGGGGTAGGGGGGTTGGCGGGCAGGGTATCTAAATCATATTCCATATATCTACTCGACGAGCAACCTTTTATAAAAATTCATACTCACCGATCATGCTGATACTATAGCATATGCACGTATTATATATAGTGTTTATTTATCTGAATGACCATGCAATGATCCAATTATCCTGTTTTCAGACTCCTTTGGAGTCCATTTTAGATTAAATCTAACGAATAAAAAAACACCAATGATTACGTACAGAGGAGAATTTTTTTATTTGATAAAACACACTGAAAGTTGTTAAGCAATAAAAACGAAGTATTCTTCGATGAAATCAGTCGATCTGTCATTTAGCCACCTTGCTTGTTACATCTGGAGGCAAGGTTGTCCATTAATTAAAGATGTCGGAACGAGATAAAAATGAATTGGTAGATCCTATTGCAGAGCGAAGCTCATTTGTACTGCATTTATTCTTTTAGGAATTAAATTTAATGGAAAATAAAACTCATGTTTCTGTATATGAATTTGAAATTTATTTTATTACTGTTATATCATTTCATTGAATTTACATACAAAAATTATCCACAGTTCATATATACACGTGTACTTTTACATGAAACTTAAAATTATATAATAATATGCTCACATGTACGTGTATATACAATGATTATTATGTAACTATTTAGTTATTGACATTAAAATTTATTTCTTATTGTGAAATCAAGTATTTTGGAAAAATAATTATGCGACTTATTTAAGAATATTCTATCAACCCTCATCTTTGTAAACCAAGAGTTTCTGATCTGAGAAGAGTATTGGATCAAAAACCTTGGCTAGCAAAGATGAGCAACCTCCTTATCATAAATGAAAGCGAAAGATAACACTTATTACAAATTTAGAATTCTAGAATTTTATTTCAACGTAAATTTTAATATCTAGTACACATTTTATAGAAATACAATGTTTGTTAAAAGAAAATGAAGTTCATCCTCTACTTCGTTTTGATCACAGAGGTTACATATTCTGTCTGGAATTGGTTCTCCACGGTAGCGACCAGTCTCGATACGCAGGGGGAGCACCCCACACCGGAATTGCGCCATTGTAGACCTTACTGGTTTCGGCAAGTCCATAGCAACGTATTGTTCAAGACCGTAATCTTCCTTAATAATGCAATACGTTCGTAATTTTGCAGATTTTTGAATATCCAATTGCCATTTGGATTGCTGATTTGAAAGTTGTTTTTGGATAAAAGTTTGAGTATTACAAAACTGCATATTCTGGAAAATGTGGTTTAAATCTGTGTTTTCAAAGAGAATTTTCATATGATGATACCAGCTTCGGGAATTATTTTCATTACAAGACGCCATAAATATTTTCTTTGTAATCCTATCGTCATCCATGAGGATCATTTTGTTCCAAAGTCGCACCATGTTAGTTTTGTGTCGCAGACTGGCGGCTGACCATCCACACTCACCACGTACAGCTAAGAGAGGTGTTACCCGGTGAACCCCAAGGAAGTATCGTTGAGCCCTATCCTGTACCATATCAATTTTGTGCGATGTTTCATATCCCCACACACCGCTGCAATAGTCTATTACGGGAGAGACACAGTTATGCAAAAGGGTTTCAAATGTGTTGAATCCAACGTGTTTAAGATGATGAATCTTTGATATCATTGCCCCTAGTGCGCGGCCTCCTGATTTTGCGAGGTTTTCTATGTTTGTCTTGAATCCCCTGTTGTCATCAAATATAACACCTAGATATTTGTAGGAGGAAGCATACTCCAGAATGTTGTTTCCGAGGTAGAATTTGTAGTTGCTCTGAGAGAGATTCCTTTTTCGAAAATGCACAATTTTAGATTTTTCTGGGTTTACCGTTAAGTGCCACTTTTTGAACCATTTCGAGACAACGTTTAGACTATCCTGCATATCCTTTTCATTACCAGCAATAAGTGCTATGTCATCTGCGTAAAGGAGAATATTTAGAAAAGTATTGTCCATTTCAACGCCTCTACCGAAGGAATTAATTTCTTTAGCTAGGTCATTAATGAATAGAGCGAAGAGTGTGGGGGAGAGGTTGTCTCCCTGACGGACTCCGGAGGTGCAACGAAACCAATCCGTGTAGTACCCTGATAACTTTACACAGGATTCCGTGTTTAAATATAACGATTTTAGGGTATTATAATAATTTCCATCTACTCCGTTACGTAGTAGACAAAATTCTAATAATTCCCGGTCCACTTTATCGAAAGCTTTCTGGAGATCGATAAATGTAACAAATGTAGAATCTCTGTTTTGTATCACATTATTCAAAGTAAAGATGTGGTCTTCACAACTTCTGTTTTTTCTAAATCCATTTTGTTCATCAACAAGTATTTGATTGTCTTCCAAGTAGTTTGACAGCCTGTTGTTTAGGACAGAACTAAATACTTTAGACACAACAGACAGGAGACTTATTCCTCTGTAGTTCATGGGAATTCTCGGATCAGAATTTATATCTTTCAATATTGGAAAAATGATAGCCTTTTTCCAAGTTGTTGGGACGATGCTACTTTGGAGAATACTTGCAAATAGTCTGTGCAGGACATTTACTACCGATTAATATTTCAGTATTTCGTAAGGTAATTCGTCCACCCCACACGATTTTCCATTTTTAGTTTTATAGACAACTTTTCTGATCTCTTCAATATTTAAAGGTTTATTCAACACGGTATTTGTAGAATGTGATGAATCAGACATTGCTATTTCTAGTAATCTTTTTTGTTCCATGGCTGTTGTTTTAAAATCCGTATCAAATGAATTGTTTTCGTTCGAATTATACAGTTGAGAAAATTCACTTTTCCACTTCTCTTTTATTGTTGCTACGTCAGAGATCGCTGCACCATCGTCTCCGTAACATTCATCGGGAAATGTCGATTTTGTTCGTTTTGGTCCTAAGCGTTTGATTTTGTCCCAAAATTGACGTGGATTACTTGAAGACATGCTTTCAATATTTAAAGCTAAGTTTCGTTTGTACTGGCGCTCATAAAATCTTATTCTTTTGTCAAGATCATTCAGTGATTTTTTGTACTTTTCTCTCAAAACATTTTTTTGATTCCTTGAAATATTTTTGGCTTGAATGTAATCTTTCTCATTTCGTCGCATTTTTTTCCACAATGACGTCAACCAATGATTACGTACAGAGGAGAATTTTTTTTATTTGATAAAACACACTACGAAGTATCCTTCGATGAAATCAGTCGATCTGTCACTTAGCCAGCTTGCTTGTTACATCTGGAGGCAAGGTTGTCCATTAATTAAAGATGTCGGAACGAGATAAAAATGAATTGGTAGATCCTATATTGCAGAGCGAAGCTCATTTGTACTGCATTTATTCTTTTAGGAATTAAATTTAATGGAAAATAAGACTCACTTTCTGTATATGAATTTGAAATTTATTTTATTGCTGTTATATCATTTCATTGAATTTACATACAAAAATTATCCACACTTCATATATACACGTGTACTTTTACATGAAACTTAAAATTATATAATAATATGCTCACATGTACGTGTATGTACAATGAATATTATGTAACGATTTAGTTATTGACATTAAAAATTATTTCTTATTGTGAAATCAAGTATTTGGGAAAAAATAATCATGCGACTTATTTAAGAATATCCTGTCAACCCTCATCTTCGTTAACCAAGAGTTTCTGATCTGAGAAGAGTATTGGATCAAAAACCTTGGCTAGCAAAGAAGAGCAACCCCCTTATCATAAATGAAAGCGAAAGATAACACTAATTACAAATTTAGAATTCTAGAATTTTATTTCAACGTAAATTTTAATATCTAGTACACATTTTATAGAAATACAATGTTTTTTGTACATTGTTCAAAATACGTAAAAATACAAATTAGATAAGTTTCATCTTTCCTGGCACAGTGGTTCTTGAGAAGAAGATTTTTAAAGAATTTTCCTATATATTTCTATGTAAAACTTTGGTCGGCCATTGTGACCCCGCCCTACCCCTGGGGGTCATGATTTGAACAAACTTAAATCTACACTTCCTGAAGATATTTCCCCATAAGATTCATCTTTCCTGGCACAGTGGTTCTTGAGAAGAAGATTTTTAAAACATACCACCAAATTTTCATTAATTCCTAATTATCTCCCCTTGAATGAGAGCGAGGCCCTTCATTTGAACAAACTTGAATCCCCTTCACCAAAGGATATTTTGTGGCAAGTTTGGTTGAAATTGGCCCAGCGATTCTTGAGAAGAAGATGAAAATGTGAAAAGTTAACAACAATGACGACAACAACGACAACGACGACAACGACAACGAGACGACAGACAACGGACAAATTATGATCAGATAAGCTCACTTGAGCCTTTGGCTCAGGTGAGCTAAAAACGATTATAAAACTGTGGACATTTACATTGTTCATAACCAAATCAAATGGACTGAGAACTAAACTTCCAAATATCTGAGAATTCAAGATATTGAAATTAAATTAAGTAAAGAAACTATGATATTCATATATTTCAACTAAAGATATTTATTTATAAAATACTGAGAACTATTTAACTCAAAATCAAAATGTATGAAAGCAGCTAAAATATTTGACCTTATTAGAATGCTATGTGCACACTTATAAACCAGAAGTCTCTGTCAAGACTGTAGCTCTACTGGTTTGTACTTATAAGGAAGAGAAAAGTAGCACTTGGGACATAAAACTTTACAAAAGCAATATATAGAATAATGATCCTTGATTTAGTCTCTTTTTGTGGCAAGATTGCAAAATGACTACAACTGCAGGAGTAGCTTTTAATAAAATTTTGAATTTTCAATATTAGTTACCATGGCAACATTGGTCATCAAAAAACAAAAACAAAAAAAACTGATAATTATGTATCTCAGTGTAGTCTACTTGCATGCCAAATTATATTATAATCAGACTAAAATTGTATTTGGAGTAGCATTTTTAAAGTATTTCAAAGAAATCTCTATTTTTGGTAACCATGGCAACATCATTCATCAAAATCAAAAGCTGATATATTTATCTTAGTGAAGTTTACTTGTGTTCAAAGTTATATTAAAATCAGACCAAAACTGTAGGAGGTGTAGCATTCTGAAAAATTGTTTACAGACAGACAGCTAGACAGACGGACGGACGCTGGACGCATTGCTATTGCATAAGCTCTTCTGGTCTCTGACCAGTTGAGCTAACAAAACAATGAACGTACTTGGCCAATCCAAGATCACCGAGTTTTGCTGTCATATCTTCACCAGTCAGAAAGACATTCTGTGTTTTCATGTCCCTGTGTAAAACATGTCTGCTGTGCAGGTACTGTAAAGAAAATATACAGCATGTATAATAGTAATGAGCATGTTACACTACATAGTACATGTTTTTCAAATATGTCAGCATAAATATTGATTAAAAGAAATAAAGTTTAATTGTTCAATTGAAAGGCTAGTTACATGAAAATTACATACAATACACACTGTTATGAACAAAAGGCACTTTTACAAACAATATGCACTATCATGTACAATATATATGCACTGCTCTGTACAATGCATACACCTGTTATCATGTTATCATGATTAAATACAATATAATCTGTTATGTACAATATATATTTCTTTTGTTTTTTATCTTAAGTGTGTACCTTTAATGCACTGCATATCTGTCTAAACCACTCTACAATTCGTTGTTCATCTAAAGATTTCCCACATCTTTTTTCCAGGAATTGTGACAGATCTCCCTGATCACAGAATTCCGTCACTATACATAATGCACCTTTGTCTTGAAATGAAGTAACTGCATGTAGAATAAATTCATGCTGTAAATCTGTCAGCAAACTTGCTTCTTTTTCTGCTAGTTCACGTTCATCATCTGTTGATTTTGTCAGGTCAATTACTTTCATAGCATACTGAAAAAATATTAGGGATGTGCAATTTTATCGGTATACCGGTATATCACGATTTTTTTATGCGTGATACGTATCGTGATACAGAGATCTAAATACCGGTATTTAGGTACATATTATTAACTCCAGATATTGTTCATTTAATTTTTCAATCTTTCAAATTACAATTATAGAAAGTCTAAAAATGTTGAAAAAGGGTAAAAAGAACAGCATCTTACCATCCAAACATGATTAATTTTATGTACATAAAAATTTCAAAAAAATGAAATTTTGTTTTTTTAGCACATTTTTAAGGAGAATAATGACAATTCATTAAAAATCATTGTAAAAAATTGCTTGTAAAAATATCATGATATTATCGTGATATTTATGGGAAAAAATCGTGATATATCGCGATAATAAATTTTTGGCGATACCCATCCCTAAAAAATATATTTAGTAAAATGCATACATGACATACATTCATCTTAGACTAGTTTATGACTGACGGGACAAAAGAAATGTACACAAAATTTGACAATTACAAATCCAGAAGAAATTGGACAAGAGGCCAAATGGTCAAAATTAAAGCTTAACTGAGTCCCTAATTGGCCCTCCTTTAGAACAGTGCCTCAACTTTATCCTCAGTGATTCATATTGATATTACCGGTAGACTGAATTGAAAAAAACTCAATTCTGGATGTTTGAATATTAATATTACAAGTACATATACTACATGTACTGTAAACCAACTTTTATTTGTATGCGAGAAATATTCCTGATTTCCACGATGTTCTTTAACTCCAAAATATAATTCGAAACATACCAATCATTTTGACTAGTATTTGTAGAGAATGTTTTCTCAGTAAAAAAAAATGACCAACGCGGATTGATTGGCGAATAAAGGATGTTGCAAATAACAGTTTGTTTTCAGTATATAACTAAGGCAATATCCCTCCCCATGATCTAGATTATCTCTTCTTTCAGACCAGGCACCTTGCTTTTGACTTGAGAAGACAAATGCAGAACAAACCGTTCTGAGCGTTTTTGAGCTAGCGAAAACGAAAATTGCATAGAAATGATATTTAACTAAGGAAAAAAGGACAATGGATTTACTTGTCTATAACAGCCACAAAAATGACTGTTTGTTAATGTCCCTAAAAGTTTTAAATAATTGTACGATCATTAACAATACATCGACATCATTTTTTTAAAGTGGAAACACGCCTTTTCGAAACGAAAGTAGAATCACAATATCTAAGGTTATATCGAACTATTTATAAACAGAAATCAATTTAGACATAATTTAAAGAAAGTTTTAAATATTACAAAATGATCAAAATGCAGAAGAATTCTAGTTACAATTCCATTTAAAACCGTACATGAAATAAATAACAATCATTGCCCCCAAGGTATTCTTGTCCACCTACCTTCTTGTCTCGTTCATTTTTGTCAAAACACAAGTATACTTTGCCGAAGGCTCCTTCTCCTAAAGTCTCCCCTAGTTCAAAGTCAAAATCACCTCCACTTGCCATCTTTTTACTTTAAGATCGAACAATCGTCATTCAATTCAATTTATTATCTACTTTCCATTTGTTAACGTTTCGAAGGACCTTCCTGCTTCTAAAAATACATTTACTAGAAAAAACGTTGAATCTTGAACCCGATTAAAATACAATTTCATCATCAAAACTACTCTTGATCGGATCCATTGACAAAGTCACTAGTAAGTTTTAAATTGATATCCACTTTCATGAACGTAGTAAATAAGTTGATTACGATACTAGCTTGAAAAAAGAAAACATTTTATTTTATGAATTTCACCATTTTTCAAAAGTAGGACTCCACTTGCAAGCCAGGAAAAAAGGTCAATATACAATATACGTGTACATCATTTATTATAGATTCATTTGCGAAAAATGCCCAAAATTGGTGCGAGGCACATTAACGAAAGAAGAAGAAGAAATGAATTAATACACTGGATAATAGAAAAAATGTTGCCTTAATCATGTGTGTACACAACTACAACTAACTAATCAATTAAATTTTGCATGCCAAGAAATCTCGTCCGATTTCGACAGCGATGGAGTCAATAAAAGTGTGACATAAGCATTTCAAGAGGTCTTTCCACAGAAAGGTGGAAAGCCCTAATAAGAAACAGAAGAAAATCAATAGGTCTTTCCACAGAAAGGTGGAAAGACCTAACAAGTAGTGTGTAATGTTTCATTCATGGAGACTTTGCTGTCAAACTGTGTTGTTCCAAACACCGCTTCATTCTAGTATGAAGCATGACCCATGTAGCCTTTTGAAATTTCTTGGACATGTAACATCTAGCATGTCTTGCATAACATAACCCTGCACGCTTCTTGGGCCATACACATGTTTTGGCATCACGGATACATTCATTACCTTTCCGGCAGATCTAGGAGGTAAGACATTTTTATACATGTAATGTAAATATATACATATCTCGTATAAATGAATTTTGTAAAACATTACTCCATAATTATAAAGTAAGTATTTTAAAAAAAAATATCATTTGATCTGAATTGAGATTGTAAGTACAAATAAGTAGGTAAAACAAAATTGCAGTAGAAGTACACCAAAGCTCTGTAATTGTACCTGTACGTCATAGTTGTATCTCCCAGTCCTTAGGTTGATCTTCTGGTACCGGGACAAACCATCCTCCCAGCACCCTGTCCAGTCACAACCATTAACGTCCATGTCTCCTCGACTGTTCAACTTTCCTTCAGAAATCAAACAATCAATTTTTTTTTCGATCGAAATTTTTTTTATTTCATCACAATCAATTTTTTATTTTATGGGGGAAAATGATGATTGTAGTTCCACGCAATAATTTCCTGCAACAAATGAAAACAAGAGGCCCACGGGCCTTATAGGACACCTGAGTATCATGTAACAACTTTCAAACAAATGAATTTGGTTCGTACATTATTATATAAACCAGAGACCATGAAATTCACTATTTGAAAGAGGCACCATTGCTCATTATTACTATACACTTGGCTTGCTTATTTTGATTACAAGTGTACTTAATACCCAGAAACAGAGTAGAGGAACAAAGAAAATATGCATTTCCAGTTTTTCCACTATATTATCAGTAGTGCCCAACCCCACAGGAACCCCTGACCCTGGGGCCACACATTTCACTATTTTGGAAAAGACACTCTTGCTCATCATAAATGTTTGATCAATACCACTAAAAAGCAGATTTCAAAGCATTAATTCATTTTAAATATTTCATCATAAGAGTCCCCCACCCAGGCACCCCTTCCTAAGGGCCTTGAAATTCACAATTCTGGAAAAAACACCCTTAGGCCAGCTGATCACAACTATACATGTACTTGGATCAAAATGTTTAATACCAAGTAACAAAGGAGATTTTCAAAAAAAGTAATGCATACCGGTATTCACTATACTCAATAGAGCCCCGCCCTAACACCAGAACCCCTGACCCAGGGACCATGAAATTCATAATATTGTAAAAGGCAACTCTTTTCATGATACCTACTTTTAAGTATGTACATATTTAATACTCAGGAGCTGAGGAGAAGATTTTCAAAGAATTAATGCATTTTCACTATTATAATCAATGTAGCCCCAGCCTAAACCTCCTGACCCAGGGACCCTGAAATTCATAATTCTGGAAGAGGCAACCTTCTTCATTACAATTATGTACATATTTCATTAGCTTAAATACCAAATAGTCATGGTTTAGTCTACGTTAATTAGTTATACCTGATATCATACAAAGAATAGAAATTTTTTTCTCACCAGTTATAAGGTATGTTTTGTTGACAGTGAAAGAAGGTTGGCACCCAGATCCATCATCATAAGTTTTGACTTTTAATTCTATCTCTTTCGGAATTCCCTAAAAATGCAGGGCATACATGTTTTCAAAGTTATCATCAAATATCACAGTACTTATTGATAAAATGTCACATTTCGATGTTTCCTACTTTGACTCTTTTGTTTAATCTATATGCTTTACAGTATTTTATTTTAGACATGATGAGCTACAGAGAAGCAATCTGATTAAAATAAGATCCTTTGATCCGTGCACATAGATTGCTACCTTGTGTAGCGATTAACGTGAGCGGATGTTGACTGAAGTTTTTCATGCTGATTGTTACTCCATTATTTATAAACCGAATTAACGACAGGTTTTTCCGTTATTTCATGACAAGGAGCACACGGCGGATGTGACCGGTCAGCAGGGGATGCTCACCCCTCCATGGCATCTTATCCCACCTCTGATGTTTTGGAGGTCCGTGTTTGCTCTGCTACTATTTTGTTTTGTTTTATGGACTTTGATATTGAATAATGTTTGTTACCTCCCTATCCTTCATTAGAGACGATGTACCAGTAGGTTTTCTTCACGTGGCAAAAACATTTAAAATATAGTTATGAGATTTTATAGATGTATTTTTATTAAGGAGCACAGATACTCGACGTAAAATAACTATCTTATATTAAAAAAAACCCTATAACAATTATACTGTATGGCGTGTGTATATATGTAAGGGAGTGCATTTATTCACTTTCAAATTTCCTCTTTAGTGAAAGTTCTTTTGAGCATTGTTAAAAAAAAATCTGTAAATTTGTGACCGGTCAGCAGAAGACGCTCAATGCATTCTTGTCTGTTTTTCGTAAGTTTATTACTTATTAAATAAAAGACTAATTGAATTTCTATAATTTCTAAAGATTCATATATCCCAAGAGCTGTAGTTAACGTATCTTTTGAAAAATATATAGGATTTCAAACATTTACAATGAATTACTGAAACAAGTACGTATACTGAATTACTTACTCCTTTAAAAGACCTTTTGACGAGGAACGTGTTAGTTACTCTCATTGTTGGTAAATAAGGCATCCCCGGCTGTAGGTCAGTATGGGAAGAGGTCATTCCTTGTTCTGGGTCATTGCGGGGAGGGAATATTGCACTTCGTTTCCTCATGTGGTTCCAAATGGGGTCCCTAATTATTACGGGGCGGATCCTTATAGAGGGGGCGGGCAATAAAGCATGCTTTCGAATTAAGATTCCCTTAAATGCTAAAAGAGAACAAACCTTTTTTATTCTAAAAGCAGAAAATAAATTTAAAATACTGTATGTATTTTTTAATTTTTACTCACCAACTTCAGCAGAACAAAACTTCTGCTGGGGATGAATTTCCTCACACCCACACATGTCCCTGTATCAGAGAAAACTGGAGATGTCATGAATACACTAGTCTGTTTAAAATTGGCTTTTTAAAGTTAATTCTACATTCATTGATGTTTTATTTTTATGAGCCTTATACAAAAATTAATGATCTTTTGTTTTGAGTTTCAGTTATTATTATATATCAAGTAATTAAACCCCACATGAAATTTTACAAGACTATATATTGAATAGGGTTACTTTCAAAACGACACGAAACCCACTTGATGACAAATAAACGAAATTTTATCAACACGAAAATATGTGCTTCTACATTAACATGATTAATGCACTATACAACTAATGTTATATTCACATTTAACTACCGTTGCTATGAATATTATTATTAATTAAAGGATAGGATATTAAAAAAAATTAAAAACTCCCTGGCAGGTTTTTTACTTTGGATTACTTACACATTAGACTCCCCATCCACTGATAAACTTCCACACCTCATTATCATCAATCCAGTACACACCAAGGAGCGAAATATGCTCATTGTCCACATAACTGTTAGTATATTAGATACTTATAAAAAAGATTATACCATGTACATATATATATATATATTTTTAAATCATAATTATATCCTTTAAATCTGAAAAATATATATATATTTTTTTTGAAGTTTAGTATTTTTGCAACAGACATTTTATAACAAATATGTATAGCCCTATTGATAAGTATATAAGTTACCTGGGAATAGGTTCTTTCTAATTTTCCTACTTTTATTATTCCTAGGAAAGTTTTATACGGTATTATATGTAGATAATTTACATATCCGATTTTGAAGGAAAGTCAAAATAAATTTCTTCATCGTATCCTCCCATCTCGTGTCAGATTGATTAACTATTATCTTTCTATAATTATTTTGCCATAATGTTTCTTTACAAGGAGAGTCTGTGTGGTAATATTCCATTATTTCATAATTATGGCAACATGCCTTATCAAAATGCATTTATTTCTGCGTGGTATGTGTTTTGAATGCTGTATTATCAATTTTAAGATAAAGCTTCGTTGCTTTTTTTTGATAATAGTATTTGTGAAATATTTTAGGTTGAAAATAAAATGTAATTTAATTGTGGCCTCGGGATCACGAAATATCTTAAGTTGCATTCAAAAAACCTATATTGCGATGGAATAAGATTGAAATGCGGTAGCCCAAGATGAAAAAAATTCAATGAACATGTGATTAGTCCCATATATCAACAATAAAATGAATTCATTTCATAGATACATCGACGAAAAACTGAACATCCATTGAGGCAAGAAAACGTAATTTGGTTAAGTTTAAATGAAACGTATTTTTATCGGCACATAATCTCAATCTGTTGCCTGCCAAACAGCAATGACAAGAGGTGTCGCTCAACACAATGATATGAAAAAAGCATTATAATATCCATCATATTAAAAGATGATTTTTTTTTTCTCAAACTTTTGTCACTTTCATTTTAATTGCTATTAATCAGCGTGGGACTAACCAAAGCTTTCCAATAAAAATCACAAGGAATAATTGAGATCAAATAATAGCAAAAAAACCCGTTGTATTTTAATTTTTAGTATAAATATAAGATTTTCGCTTACGTTCTTAACTTTAGAAGGTCTTGGAAGTTCACGAAGGTACGTTACTAACATTTTATAATTACTAGAAACTAAAAATAATATTATAAGTACATAGATGTAAGTAGCAATTAAAGTAAATCATTTACCAAAAGGTGCAATTGTCGTAAAGATCGGTATTGAAAATTACTGTAAAAAACATATTTTCGTGGGATCAAATTTTCATGGTTTGAGGAAATACTCGTGAGTTCGTGAGGATTTAATTTCGTAAATGGGAAATTATTAAGTAATTAAAAATAGTTATGTATGTAACAATTTTCATTCGTGGTTGAAATGAAATAACGTGGGTCTCTTCATACCTCGAAAACAACTAAAGTTACCCCCCACGAAGATTTGTGATTTCACAGAAAAGACATGTTCTGACCAAATTTTATTTTCTAGTTTAAACGGTAAGTTTGAATAAGTTATCTTTGTCCTGTTTCAGATTATAAATTACGTGTCGGAGAAGACTGTATACTAAGTATTCTAGAAGATGTTTCGAGCGGCTATTATTTTATTGACCGTGCATATTGTCTTCTCTCAGTGAGTAAAGAATATGGTATAAATTTCAATTTAAATGTTCAAACTTCGTCACAGAAAAGATGTGCCTCACCTGAAGGAAATAAAGTAATTAACTCTCACTGAATTATGTCCATAAAGTCTGTTTCAGTAAAAAATCCTGATTTATTAAATGGTTTATTTATTTTAGTCCTGACTATGTAATAAAACAATTTGAGATGGTGAAAATGGTTTGTTTATCATCAAGGAAATGTCCAAATTGACCCCAGATTCCCCTCAGTCAATACTGATATATTTCTGATTAATAACAAACCAAGTGCACCATTGCAAGAGACCATATTTGTATAGTTTTTCATGACAAATGTAAAATATCATCTTTTAATGATGAAGATAAAAAAAATTGGATATCATATATGACATCAACGTGGGTGTTTGAAAATAAAATTATATGTAGCTGAGTCTTTTTAGATTGTGTTAGACGTGAAGCATGAAAAAGTCTGAAAAATTAATGCGTAAACATGTATTTAAAGCTATACTTTTGCTATAATCATATAACCACACATTTTATTTTGTTTTTTCAATAGGAATGACAAATGTTTGCCTAAGAAGTCTCTTCAAAGAAAGCTGTGTTCAGTCAAATTGTCACATTTTCATGGTAAAACAAAGTTATATGATTATTTTTTTATGATGTTATTATAATGTAATTTAATGGAACATCTACGAGGGTTGTCCCAAAAAGTAGTAGACAGGGAAAACAATTTAATTTCTTTTTGCTTAATTAAATTTTCTTTCTTGTCATAGCAAAAAGTAATATTTTATGATGATGCAATCAATTTTCATGATGTTATCACAATTATTATGAAAATTATGAAAAAATAAAGAAAGCATGTAAGTGTACATCGGCGCATGAAAGCAAGCTAAATTTACGTTTCTTGTACCGCCATGATCTCTTTTTCTGATTCACACGTGACTGTCAACATCTAATGTTTGGTTTTTTTTTAAGTGAAACATCACTCCTGACTAAGGGACTTATTTAAATTCACTACTGTTCGTTTTTTTTTTTCAGATTAAAATTTCAGTTGAAATTTAGTCGAAAGTTCATCTTACATTGTAGGCAGCAGAGAAAACACATTGTTTAACGTCGTTCGTTTCCCTGAACGCCCCCCACTGTCTGCCTTTAACAAACATGTAGTAATGTACAAGTATCTTACTTGCGGTAACTATTTTCGGTATGGAGGAAAAACTATCATTGAATCTCATACCATTTAAAACAGCTTCTCTATTAGAATCTAGTGTGTAATTCACTTAAGTACTGGTTTTTTCTGTCTCTGGTGTATATAAACCATATCCAAAACAATTTACAACATCCCCACGCACCGTTACGCGTTTGACGACGTCATTTTCATCCAACTCGATTCCAGCAACATTTAGAAAATCACAACTCCAATTATCTGTGTATACTGCTATTTTAATGAAAATTTGACTCTTTATTCATATTTTTATTCTGATTTCACTGATTTACATTTCTGTTCAATGTTTTACATAGTACCAAAGAAATAAAAACAATTGTAATAGTTATATGCGTAAATTATTCCGAATTTTCTCCGTGCACCGACAGACCATATCGGCCTTCATATTAATGGTCCCAATAATATTAATATGAAAGAAATATAAAAATTCACAATTTTTAAGAACATTGAATATACACATGTATTATGCCTATGCAAAATTTGTTTAAGATTAGTTGCATTTTAGCAAAGTTATACACATTGTCAACGACTTTTTGGGACAACCCTCGTGCGTTGTATGGCGTCACAAGTCCGAAGAACCCGCTGTTTTCTCATCTGAAATAACATACATTGATAAGGTAAACAGGATTCAACTTCATGTATATTGGATTGTTTAAAAACAATTTTTATTTGAGAAGACTTTATTTTGCGATTTACCGGGGATAAACTAGTTTGCGTCGATTATTTTTTTGCGATCAAGCCTCTTTTTATCAGTTGTTGATAGACGAAAGACTTAAAGGATCGGTTCGTGGCGAGAAATATTGCGTTGTCGATGCTCTCGCGCAACTTGCAAAATTTTCTCGCACGCGAAAAAAAGTTGGTTTACAGTAATGCAAACTTGCCGAGAATTCTTCGGTTTTCAAAAAAAAGCCTACTTTATAATATTTGGATAAAATTCACGTGTCAAAGATCCCTTTACATGTAGTTTTATTTGTATGTAGACTTGAAAACCGATCATTTAGATTAGACTGTTTTAACCTAGGTCCCATGTAGCTATTGGCATAAACACGACCCTTAACTGCTCAATGACCCTGAGTGTCGAGCATAGATATAAATTTTTTGTCCTCCACCAGGAAGTAGTGGGTTTTTTTTCCATATGAATGAAAAATTCTCGAGAGGGACATTATTCAACAATAAACAAACAAACAATTGGCATCGAAATATTTCAAATGAAACTATGTGTTATCAAATTTTAGCTCAAATATTCAAAATCAATGTTTTTTCTTCATTTTTCATTGTTGATGTACAGAGTTCAATAAATTATGTTTTTGAATTAAAATAAGAAATTTTTGATAACTATTTGAATAATACATACGAAAGTACTCCAATAATTGATTCTCATATTAATTAGTGCAAAATGTTCGATAGCAGTCTAATAAGTAGGTTAAGGCATATTTTGTTATCCATTTTTCCTTCTCGTCATGACATCTTCTCCATCTTACAGATTAGAAGCCCCTTGACAATGGCTTATGAAAAATATTTTTCTAAAAGTTGTAAACATTTACTGCAAATCTTTGAAAATCTTTGAGAAGGTCAAGAGATATAAAATATCCGTCCCAAAAGAAAGGTTTTGACAATAAAAAAACACACAATCAGTATGGAAGTATGTGAAATTCAAGCTCCGACCAAAGTTTTGGACAAAATTACAAAACTACTAACCCGTAAAGAGACATAGAATTGAACAGAACATAAAAATTCGCTATATTTTTTTTTATTTACAGGCCCCTCCAATTTCCTTTTGTTTTTGAAGATGTGCTGAACATTCCTTTATTTCTCCTATTTCAATTACAGTATTAAGAGTTATGGTTCTTAGGGACCTTTCGTCAACCCCAGAGGAAAACCCCAGGTATACAGTTAGAGTCCTTCAAAGAATGAACAAAGTGAGTATCTACTGGAATAAAATATACATAGGTGAATGCTATTTTGAAAGTATAAAGTTAATACATTTTATGTCTATTTGATATTATATTGTACGTTTTATAGATGACTAAGAAAGAAACAAACTCAAAGAAATCAAATATGAGACCAATGTTTCGTGCATTTTTTATAAACCCTGCACCGAAGATGAAATTTCGAAACGTAGAAATTCCGAGAGAATGTACACTGACTTTAAAAAAGAAATATATCCTGATAGGTACGTATATATTGCATCTACACCATAATGATGTCCTTTTTTAATTAAATGACTTATAAACACATCATAAAGACATGTTCATTGTTAGGAATTAGACGAGGGTGAAATATTTGGAGACTATGAACAGTTTTCTAGCTCAGAAGTCCATAAATCATAATACTATAATACAAAATAGGAGCAGATCTAGAGCAAACAACAGGCGCCATTGTGGAATGAGCATGCCCTGCCGACCGGTCACACCCACCGTGTGCTCCATGTCATAATCGGGAAATATGTTGGCAATTCAGTGTAAAAATTATAGTCTAATATTTATAATTATTAAGGAAAGTTTCAGTCAGCATTTGACTCAATGAAAAATTGTATTTGCTGACAGGATTATCTATTTCAAATTGTTCAATCTATTACTTTCATTTGCCTAAAAGCTCTCTTTCTTGGCAATCAAATTTGCGCTTCTTTTGGAATAAATATCAAATTTCGGAAATGATAAAGGAAAACATTAAACAAAATATTTTATCATTAATTTCTAAAGCAAATGAGAGAAAAAAATTTCCAACTCCAATAAATCAAATAAGGATTATATGCAAAACAAATAGAAAGATCTTAAAAATTTTAGTCAGTCTGAACTTACCAAGAATACGCCCTATTTGACTTTTATACAGAACTTATAATAATAAATAATATTCATTTTGTGCAGCCAAGTATGATTGGAATTCAGAAAACGTCCACGTAGATTGTAACGATATACTGGATTGGGAATCACTTTCAGGATTTCAAAAGGGTAGATTACGTCATGGAGGCTACAGTTGTGGTATAGAGGTACTAGTATATAAATCTAAAATGTTCTCAACTGCTCTAATATTGATTATGACTGCTCATATATTTATAGGAATTGCAATAATAAAATTTAAGATTGTGCCCATGAGAAAAGTTTGCTTATGGCATTTTCACTAAAACAGAGAAATAACGCAACAAAGTTGTGACGTAAAATGTTGCGGAATGACGGAAAACGTCAACCCCCCTTTTTTTACCACGCGTTTACGTTTTTGGATTTCGCTTTTGCCGTTGGTCTGAATATTGATAAAAATAACTGAATTTCATTCGAAACGCTTAACTGTTTATCAGAACCAAAATGCCTAGAATATTACTCCATTTTAATTACGCTAAGGTTCCATTTCACTCGTTGATAGTGCTCAGTAAAACTCTAGGTACGGGCATGTGGTGCCCAATAATTGATCACTGATAGTTTATGAAAAAGACATTGTTTATAATTATTATTTGAAAAGAGATATAGGTCGTAAAAATAATTTAAAGAATATTTCTACATTATTACACTCTAACTTGGTTGTGTATTTAGTTGTGTTCGGGGTGGGGGCGGGGGGATGTTACTGAAATAAAGCTTTTGAAAAACTGCTGTTAACCTACACCAACCCACCCTACATCATCCCCAAATAATCACCATCGGAATACTGGAACTGATCCGGCCTTATTTCATGCATATGAGTTATGACTTATTTATTTAGCATGTTTTATGAGTAAATGATAAAAAAAAGTTCAATGTTGAGATTGAAAAAAGGTGAAAAAAAGATTTTATTACCATATGCAAGAAAGAGATCCTTCCATATGTTTTTACAAATATTCTATGGAGTATTGCTTGATATGCAATGTACCTAGCGTGTATCAAATCATTGTCTTTCAAATTACTGTATATAAGTATACAAACAATCGCATTTCTGACTTCATCATTTTATAAATCGAAAAAGAAAAACAAACAAATTCATATTTGCAACTATTTATCTTGTTCTATCAAAATTCATGAAAAAATCAAAAATTTAAAATTGCTATCAGCACCCTCTTCCCAAGGGTGCAATCAATTCTTAATGATATCTTAACAATTTCCTGCGATAACAAGGAAAAGTACATGGACAAGGAGGTCTTATGTCTTCTTGTAAGGCTATGCTGAATTCTAGGTCTCTTGTTGCATGTCTACATGTACGCTGTTACACATCATTAAAGTTTAAAAAGGCATTAAAACAATACAAATCAGGAGCAATGCAAACCACCCACCTCCAAAACATTATGGGTTGCAGCAAGTGCCATGGTTAGATCGGGGAGGGGGTGGGGTGGGGCTGTTGAATGGTTATATATTTATGCTTGGAATACATGGATATATCATATCATTATTGTATATTTAAAAACAAAATATCGACAATCAAATATGGAACCCAACTTATGTTCTGGAAACAATATTAAAGAAATGATTCTTTTCTCTTGACTTGATAATAATAATAAATTTTTTTTTTAAATTAGATATGCATCAATGATTGTGTAGATGACGAGGGGTGTGCTTCTACCCATGTGCCGCTTGCTTGTAGAATGGAAAAGGAAGAAGAAAATTGCTATGACAAGTATGCAGAGTGCAAACCTAATGTTGAAACATCGAGCGGGGATTGGGAAATGCAAGATAAAGTTTTCAATTCATGCCAACAACTGGAAAATCCCATTCCGGTGTTTGTAGATCCTTTAGGTTCAGGCAATGGAACCGAGCCTACAGCGGTTCCGTGATGTTCATTATATTATAATTATTCCTTGGCAACATTACTTTATTCATAATTTAATGTTTTTCTCAACTCATTATTTAACATTTTATCGTGTATTATGACCTTCCCTTTCATTTGTATAATAACTAATTAAGACAGTTTACGTTGTTCAATGAACTGGAAATTCTGTTATTGTCTTCATTCTGATTGTTTGAAACAATAGAGAGAAAAATAAAAGAACACGAAATTAAAAGTAATTGTACTTTTAAACTTTGCAGAGTTGACATAATTTTTTGCATTTATTTTGGAGAACTAATTCTTCAACAGTGCAAAATGGTAACGAGCTCTCTCCGCACTTTATCTTTATGGTTCTTCAATTATTTATCCGCATGAACTATTATCTATTTAATTCCTCCGATATAAATAACGATTAATTATAAAATTATGCCTTAATTTCGTGTCGAGACGGGTGTGACCCGTCAAAAGAGGATAATTATTTCCCCTTTGGTACCTGATTCCATCCTCTGGTATTTTCAGAAGTCCGTTTTGCTCTGCTCCACAGTTTCATTGGTGATCTGAGTTTGGTTTCTCTTTATCTTCATATTTCGAATAATAATGTGCAAGACTGAAATATTGTATCAATATAGCCCTTTCATGAGGTAATTAATAACTTTATCGACTTCCTGCTCGGTCGATATGTCTTTCTGTGAAGTCGATACAATTATCTCTATATTGACCGAATGAAAGGGCTACATTAGTTATATTTTTTAAAAAAAAAAGAAATTCACCAAAAAATTTGAAAATAATGTTAACAAAAATCACAAGTTTTCCTTGTCATCTTTCTTAAGATTGACGTATATAAAGTGTACTATATTAAATCAAAAAAGTTCTAAATGGATAAAATATTAAACTTAAACCAAGTTTTAAATCAAAATCAATTTTTAAAAAATAGCATTTTATCATTTTTTTAAAAGAAAATATATAGGAACAAAAGTTAATTTATGGTAATGCAGAGAAAATTCGGACTAAACTTTTAATTTTCATTCTTGTCAAAAAATTTTTTTTCTTGCAATATTAATCACAAAGTTAAGGTTGCATGTATTTTAAACATCATTTTGCAAATATCATATTTGCTAAAGCTCATAATTTTTTTCATATAATTGAATGCTGTGAAATAAAGAAATTCAAACATATGTACGAAAACCCTTCAAGACAACATATCTCAATAATTTGATCATTGAAATTGACCCCATATAATATTAATACAAAAGTAACAAAAGTAATCTGAGGCTATTAATAGTTTAGAGTTCTTATCAATTTGATTTTTGTAAAATTCGATTAAAAATGGGGAGGGGGGGGGTATAAATATGACGGAGGAAATTCTGACTGTAATAATTATCACATTTATGGCCCAAACTCCAATCATTTCTATAAATGAAGCAACGCTGTTCCATTGTTATAATAATTATTTAAAGAGTTTAGTTGCTTGTTATATTTTGTGTGTATAGAAAAAATTGGTCATACTGTGAAAAATTGATGTATTTCCAGAGAAATACTCAGGGGCCACTAGCATGAAAAGTAGGTCACTGACCTAGTTATTTAAAATTTGATATTTAACACAAGAATCATAGATGTACAATGTGCAATAAGTGGTTTTTCGTTCTTATCATTGGAATTTTTGGTCATCTTAGTTAAGGTATACCTTAACACAGATTAAAAATGAAAAAAATAGCTGTTCATCCTACACTGTAATAGTGTTTAGATTTTAACGCTATGGTAATTTAGGGAATGTAAAAATTTTGAACATTTCCTTTGTAAAATAATAATTTATGAAAGACAGGTAGAAAATATGTGAATGTGAAATATATGGAAAATGGAAATAATAACGAACAGTATTCAAGCTTGAGAGTCTATTAAACAATACAAAATTGGAGTATAGCAAATTTGGACCTCCAAACCATATGTGGTGGGATTCGTTGCGATGGAAGAGCGAACATTCTCAGCCGACCGGTCACACCCGCCGTGTGCTCCTTGTTTTGATCGGTAAATAACGGAAAATCGACATTCATCAGCAACTTTATGCAATTTACAGTGTTTATACTGCAAAAGACGACACATCGATGCGGTCTAAACAAGTATTTCATTCTACATCCAAACATGCATTTGAATTCTTCTGATTTGATAAGTGTTTCTGATCTTATGATATTTTTATGACGTTCGTGATCTATTGGAGAATAATGTCCGCCGCTTTCCTTTGATCTTTACAATAATAGTGGTAAAGTATTTTTTAGAGATCGCTTGCGGATATAGTTATTTGCTTGTTGAGGAATTGATATTGATTTTAGTCTCATATACATGTATAGATGTTCATATAAAAAAAAATGAATGAGCAATTTTGAAAATGTTTTTTTTTAATTTGTGAAGGGTAAAAAATAAATGGCTGAGACATTATTCTAATGATTTAATAACTTATATTTAATAAACCCCTTGTATTTACGTCGAAATGTACAATTCAATAAGAATGATTAATCCCTCTGCACTATTATTGAAGGTGATTCTGAAATTAAGAAGATATAGAATTTAGTGTTCTGGAAAGAAAAACACTTGGACATCAGTAAGATTTTAATGCAAATCCGATTACGAAGAGGACATGCACTTTAAAAACAAAAGTACAGAAGATTAATGAGGGTTATGTATTTTACTTTTAATTGATTTGATTTGGCAAACTTTTATATCTGCACTTTTAAAGAATATTCAAGAATATTGGTGATATTTATACCCCAACTTGAAAAGTGGCAGGGTATATAGTAATCGGTATTTCGTCCGTCAGTCCGTCTGTCCGTCCGTCTGTAAGTCCATCCGTCCGTCTGTTATGCTTTGGGGTACCTATCTCTTATCCGCAACACCTCTCATACCACTGAAGGAAATTTAATGAAACTTTCACAGAATCTTCATTACATATTGCCATTGTGCACCTCCTATTTTACTTTTTGATCCGACATTTATTTTGGATTTTCCAGAGCAAAACATGGACACTGTCATTATATTCATATGGGAGGCGGGGGTATCATTTTGTGAGCTCATTGCTCACAGTGCCTCTAGTTTGGTTTTTAGCTCACCTGAGCCGAAGGCTCAAGTGAGCTTTTCTGATCAAAATTTGTCCGTCGTCTGTCGTCGTCGTTGTCGTCGTTGTCGTTGTTCTTGTCGTTGTTGTCGTAAACTTTTCACATTTTCATCTTCTTCTCAAGAACCACTGGGCCGATTTCAACCAAACTTGGCACAAAGTATTCTTGTGTGAAGGGAATTCAAGTTTGTTCAAATGAAGGACCACGCCCTTTTCCAAGGGGAGATAATCATAAATTTGTTAAAAATTAATGGCATTTTAAAAAAATCTTCTTCTCCAGAACCGATGGGCCAGGAAAGATGAAAATCAGGTGGAAGCATCCTCAGGTAGTGTAGATTCAAGTTTGTTTAAATCATGACACCCGAGGCAAGGGTGGGGCCAAAATGGCCGACCCAAGTTTTACATAGGAATATATAGGAAATATCTTTAAAAATCCTCTTCTCCAGAACCACTGGGCCAGGAAAGATGAAACTCATGTGGAATCATCCTCAGGTAGTGTAGATTCAAGTTTGTTCAAATCATGACCCCCGGGGCAAGGGTGGGGCCAAAATGGCCAACCCAAGTTTTACATAGGAATATATAGGAATTTTTTTAAAAAATCTTCTTTTTAAGAACCACTAGGACAGGAAAGATGAAACGCATGTGGAATCATCCTCAGGTAGTGTAGATTCAAGTTTGTTCAAATCATGACCCCCGAGGCAAGGGTGGGGCCAAAATGGCCGACCCAAGTTTTACATAGGAATATATAGGAAAAATCTTTAAAAATCCTCTTCTCCAGAACCACTGGGCCAGGAAAGATGAAACTCATGTGGAATCATCCTCAGGTAGTGTAGATTCAAGTTTGTTCAAATCATGACCCCCGGGGCAAGGGTGGGGCCAAAATGGCCGACCCAAGGTGTGCTCGGGTGAGCGCTGTGGCCCCTGGGCCTCTTGTTTTTTCCTTGATGAAGGATGTGATGAAATATCTTCTCGTTATAAACCTTGTTTTGAGAATTTTTATTTTCTCGCAGAGGAGGGGGAGGGGGTTGCGAATAGGAAATTATTTTTTAAGGTTCTTGTTCCTTGAACTCCTCTTACATCTGTGTCTAGGAGTTTTCTTGCAAATGTGCACTTAGGATTCCAAATTTTGATTTCAAGGGTCAGGTTTTGAAGTGTCTAAAAGCATATTTTATAATCTTTTAAACATTTTTTTTGCTTTTCCCCTTCTTGACCAAATTAATGAAGGATATGGAGATAACGAACAGTATTCAATATCAAAGTCCATAAAACAATACAGAGTAGAAGCATAGCAGAGACGGACTTCCAAAACATCAGAGGTGGGATCAGATGCCATAAAGTTTAAAAATTAGTGCAATTAGATGTAGATACTTCATTAGAGATTTAACTCTTTTATGATCATTTTTAAAGAAGCTTATTTGTGTTAATCATTTGAAATTTAATTAATCGTCAATTATTTCAAACTCAAATTTTCGCAATTGAACAAAAGATACAATAGCCTTTTCAGTAAATACAATTTATCATTAGGTCAAATGCTGACTGACGTTTTGCATACTAATTGTTAGTCCATTATTTATACATTGAATTGACGACGGATTTTTCCATTGTTTCCCGATCATGACAATGAGCACACGACAGGTGTGACGGGTCAGCAGGGGACACTCACTCCTCCATGGCACCTGATCCCACCTTAGATGTTTCGGAGGTCCGTGTTTGCTCTGCTCCTATTTTGTATTGTTTTATGGACTTTGATAATGAGTGCTGTTCATTATCTCCGTATCCTTTTTTCTATATTCCGGCTGATTTTTTGCCAACATTATTTTTGGACAACTGCATTTTACAGTAAGAATGAGTTAAATGGAGTAGCAGGTGCCCTCTCTAAAAAACAGAGAGTCACGCACCAGCCTGACGATTTTGATTAAAAAGCAATAAAATGCAAAAATTACCTTTTCAATGTCTCGTCATTTTTTTGTTAATATAATCCGTTTATTTAACGAAGTGAAAGCATTTTCAAAACAAACCATTTACTCTCATTCTTTGGACTGCATTTCATAGTAATGACGTTGTTAATCATGTGACTTATTTCACAGCTGTGTTTGGTCAAGGTAGGTGACGTGAAATAGAAAGTTTGAGTTCCACTCTTTATATAAACAGTGGTTCAGCGAGCTCCTTGTTTACGATGGTTTGTATTGTGTATTTTCCATTGACTGGCTGTTAATCTTTTTGACTTCTTTGGAAGGTTAGCGATAAATGTGACCCTTGGTTTATGGAAATGTTAATTTAATGGAAGGACAAAACGTGTAAATTAAACATGCAGTGTGTACGGTTTTGTTTGGAGATGCAACAATAGTCAGTATAAAATAAAGAAAGTCAGAGATGCATCTTGGATTTGTAGAAACAGAGGATGCAGTTAATCTTACATACTCCTGGGTTTACGAACTACAGTACTTGGAGATTTCAATTTGCAAAACTGGAGACTTTACCAGCCTTAATTATTGAGACTACATGGAATGCAGTTAAGAATTCTTTATTAAAACAAGAATGCAAAAGCTACACTAGAATAGTAGCTAATTAAATATGTACATAAATTTACCTTCTTTCTCACCCTTAACAAACGCATTTACAACTGCAATAAAAGACATCGTTCTACAGTGACTTGGATCTGAATCTCAGTGCAGATTAATTTATCGTCGACTAAGGTAAGGTTTTTTCATTCTTTTTTTTTGTACGTAATTGGGGCTACCGCTCTCAACCCCTGCTTTATATTGCGAAAACATACCCGTTGAGATATCTTTTTTCTTGCTTCGGAAGTTTCTTACACAACAGAATGGCGTAGCCTACGTGTATAATAGTAGATATGTTGCTAAGTTTTTACGCTGCGCCATCTCACACGCTGATCTAGAATCAAAGTGACCAAGGCGACCATACCGGTAAATTGTATTCTACCTAAATTAGAATTCTGTTTTTGGAGGGGGGGGGGTTAGGAAAAATATTCATCTGGGATTTTTAGGATAATATTATTGAAAAAATATATATTAAAAGCAGAATTGATATAATCCTATTCGTGAATGTTTAATTCACTTTAAACAAACGCGCATACAATTTTATTCTAATTTGTTAGTATTTAAAGATCAGCTGAGAAAATTTAACGCAACAGTCGCAATGATAATGTTTTCATCTTATTTTTATTTTTCATTAACCTTTCATAAAACATGTTTTCCTCTTCTTGTGGAAATTGATATCATATGTCTAACAAATTTAACCGAAGGAACATTAAAACCGTTTTTAAAAGGATTAAAGATTAATATAAATCTGGCTTTCGTGTGGTATAAATTGCCTTTATTTAAAATATATAGCTTTATACATTCAATAACAGTCATATACTTCTTATGCCTGAAGACCATTGCAATGATTTGGTTTCAGCTGATGGGCATTTTGTATTGTTTGGGAAGAGCAGGGTCTACCCATCTTAGCTATTCCATTGAAGATTACAAAACCTTGACAGACTCTCTTCTTGCTAATTATTCAAGTAAGATCCGTCCAATCAAAAACCAAGGGGATTCACTACAAATGGAGGCGAGCATGTGGTTGATTGGCATAAATGATGTAAATGCTGTGGACCAGAAATTAGTGACAACAGCATACCTTTATGTCAAATGGATAGATGAACTACTTATCTGGAATGCTACCTCTACTGGAATATATTGGATGCAGTTCAATCAAGTAAGTATTGAAAAAGAAGTCATATTTCCTTTCGTCTTCAACTGAGATCCTCATCCAGCCGTGTGATTGGGAAGCATCATCTGATCTATGTAATACCTTAAAGTATTTTACAGTTCTAGATCTGTTCTTAGCTAGTACATAAATATATTTGCCTCTGCATATATTTTTCTCAAATGAATTTATTGAAGAGAAAAATATGCACAATTCTAGATCTACATGAACTTATAAGTGGATCAGAGGTCATAGCGTGACCGATTGATTGATAGATTTTCATGTTGTTAAAAGTCCCTCTCGAGAATTTTTTCACTCTTATGGAGTGGAGAGCTACAAATTCTGACCTAAACTCAGCACTCAAGGCCATTGATCAGCGAGGGATCTTTTTCATGCCAACACCTACTGCGACACCTGACCTCGGTTAATACGGTCTCATCCGAAGGAGCAGTCTCCACGTGCCACAGTGGGATTCGAACTCGCGACGTAAGAATCAACAGCTTACATAACGACTCTAGAGCAGTCGCTCTAACCACTGCGCCACGCGGGCGACTGTATTTTACGGTGAAATAATATATTTCCATTTTTTGTCACATGAAACTTGCTTTCATTAGATTAAAGTTGATAGCGGTGAAAAACATAAAATTATTAAAACGTTTGTACAGGTTTGTTGACATTCAACAGAAAACCTTCGTTATGAAGAATGTTTTTAGTTTGATGACAAACGAGATGACTTCAATTGTCACCTGCGTCACAATTGTAAACCTTTGTCACCTGCATACAGGTTTTAAATCTCTCAGTTGATTCGTCGTATGAACACTTTTTAAAACGACGCAAGTTATGGGCAATCAAGTTGCTGGAACAAGAATAACATCCGTCTCGTTTAAATTCATCATTTAATTAAATACTGTTCGTTATCTACATATAATTTATTTTATTTCAAGGTAATTTATTTACCAAAAATTGCGCTAACCTTTAACTGTTTCCCGAAACCCCTCTAAGGGTATGTAAACAGACAATATACAACTGATTTTGTCTTAAGATACAGTGGATCCTCGTTTATCCGGACGCTTTGGTTTGTCCGGATTTGTGAAGCGTCTTGATATCTGAATTACCAGTTAAACAAGACAAAACAACTTTTATAAATTCCGTTCCGAGGAAAAATCGCCCGGATACTGAAGCATCTGGATATCTGGCGTCCGGATATCTGAAGGTCCACTGTATATATTAGTAAAGCTTTTTCCTTTCTTTTTATTAATCTATTATTTTAACAGAGATTTTCTGAACTAGATACACTGTAGCTGAACATCACTGTAAACATTCAAATATCGGGGATAAGTGCATTCTAAGACCAAACAACTTCTAGGCCACTGCGTCACAATTTACTAATTAATCTTTCTGAAAAGAATCGCCAATCGCCCGGAAGCAAAAACTTGAGTCATCTTTATGAATTTTTATTAAAAAAAAAAATATATATATATTTTTGACAATTTTTTCCCATAATTTTTTTTTTAATCTCGGAGGATATGAGATTTTGTTGAAGAAATCAATAAGATTTCTGAGGTTTTTTAAATTCAACTTGTTTTATGTTTTGCAGCCTGATATCTGGATGCCTGATCTTGTTTTAAAGAACGGATTCACGGAATTCAAACCACTTGGCGGTAAATTCTACTATGTGTTTGTCGACTATGACGGCACTGTTCATTGGTATCCATATATGGTATTCGAATCATCATGCGATATTGATATTTCCCATTATCCCTTCGACAAACAGTCATGTAAAGTCAGCTTTAAGACATGGAGTTACTCTAGATGGGAAATAAATCTAACCATTTCAGAAGATAAAGTCGGTTTCTACGAATTTGTAGAAAACAGCGTATGGGAAGTGACATCAACAGATGCATCACATGACGTATCAAATTCCGAAACAGACGTACATTTCATTATAAATCTTCGACGGAAACCATTATACTATGTTATGAACTTGATCCTTCCAATTATTTTCCTGGGTGTTCTGAATTTGCTTGTGTTTATCATTCCAGCCGATACCGGGGAAAAAATGGGTTATGCCGTAACAATATTTCTAACTTTTGCTGTGTTTTTAACAATAGTTAGTGGTGAGCTTCCGATAAACTCGGACAGTGTTTCGGTCCTGAGTGTTTATTTAATTATACAACTGTGTATAGGTATACTTGTTCTCGTAATTACCTCTTTACAACTCCGATTACATCACAGGACATCAGAGAGGAAACTAGGCAAACTATTCAGCTTTTTAGTAAGATCGGAAAGGCGTCTGAGATGTGAAGGCGGTAAAAAACTCTCAGAATCAGGATGTTTTCGAAAGTGTAAATGCAATGCAAACACTCAGGTTATGCAGGTAGAGGAGAGGTACTGTAAAAGCAGACAAGACACAGAGGTTTTGGAAAAGATGGAAGACGAAGAGGAAATAACTTGGAACGATGTGTCCTCTGCAATAGATTTTTTTGCATTTTGGATTTTGCTGATAGTTGAAACTCTAATTTCAACCATCGTTTTTGTATATGCTTCAGTATATTAGAACTCTTTATTCTCTTTATTTTTATTTCTCTTACCGGAGCAAATATTTATTTATCATATTCACCTGTCACCATAATAATAATAAATTTCATCAGTTTTATTTTATAGTGTTGTTTAATATAAAGAAAGATTCCTGAGTAGAAGCTTCAATAATAAGCATATGAAATATAATTGAAAATAATATACTGTAAATTGGCAAATAATCACGATGGTTTTATTTTTTTCTATGTTCGCGTTTTATCATTTTTCTGTGAAATTAAAACCATCGTGAACGTCATTTTTAGTTTTAAAAACGTTTAAATGCTTATATGAAATTTTGAAATAATTTCTTGGAGCGTGAAATTAAACCATCGCAATTGGAACTTTTTGAGATATTGTGAATTTTTCACACCGTCGAATTAAAACAACTTACAATATCTAAAATGACAAAAGAAATATTTTCTCGATCAATTTATATGACAAAGAAACATTAACGATGTAATGATGAAAACAAAAGCACATATTTAAACGATGTGACTCGTTTTTATTTTCAAGTGGTTATTGATGAATGAGAAAGGAAATCTTATATATTATGAATTATAATTGCATAAATGAATATTGAGTAAAAAGGACTTCGTCGAGGATAATTGTTTGCCTTTTAAGTACCAGTCCACATAAAAATCAGACAAAACTGTAAAAAAGTGATACATGAAGGTATTCAGAATTTGATGATTTTCCACTCATAGATTTATTTTGAAGTATGAACAATGTATGTAAAATGAAAAAAGTTTTGAGTCATGGTAACCATGGAAACCCGGCCAAAGAAATTTCCTTAGCAACTGGCGGATTTTTCAGTGTTGAAGGACTAAAAATCACCTATCTTTGAGGCTTAAAATAACACGTAAATACCATGAGAATTATTCTTACTTATGGGTGTAATAAAGATACACATTTATTGTGTTCTAATAGAATAACCGTTTGGTTCTGTGTCTTGTTGCTAAATGTTGCAGTTTTGAGATTTTAAGTTTAACAATGGCATCCTAAGTAAACAACCAAAGTTTCTTAAACCTATTAGAATCCAACACTTTTAACGCAATAATAAATTCCGTAGGTATCACAGCAAATTAAGAATGCATCAGTGGTATTAGTAGCCATATCAATTTGGTAGTACACATCGATCAATCTGTTTTCATTTGATTTATTTTTGATTTCATGATTCCATCTCCTAAATTCTCGTCTTCTCGTGTTTACTGTATGTGATCAAAGGAAAGGTTGTGAATATACATATACATAATATGTACATGTACATATACATTAGTCTAAACATTTCATCAGTCGTTTGCTTAAGCCTTTATAAAGGAACATGGTGTAAACTATGTGACCGCAACGTGGAGTGATAGTTTTTCCATATTTCTTCTCTAATCTTTTATTTCAAATTCCTTTAAAATTGTTTGCATAGTTTTGCATGCTAAAGCTTGTTTCTTTCTAAAGTTTTTACTTTGTTTCTTTGTTTTTACAGACCGACACTTCTTTCTCCTCTTTAAATCCATACCATGATTTAACCATTCAGAAAGTGCTTGTTCAGAAGAATCTGATTCTATAAAGCTAAACAACACATAATTCTCCTCATAGATTAATGTACAAAAGAAAAAAGAAACAAATATCAGCGTGGATCCATTGCACTCTTTAAAGGTCAATAGAAATACTTGCTTTTAAGATAACTACGTTTAAATGCAAAAAATTTATTGCGTTTAAACGCAATATTATTGCGATTAAACGCAATAATTATTGCGTTTAATCGCAAAAATTATTGCGATTAATCGCAAAAGTATTGCGATTAAACGCAAAATTTATTGCGATTAAACGCAAAAATTATTGCGATTAAACGCAAAAATATTATTGCGTTTAAACGCAATAATTATTGCGATTAATCGCAATATTATTGCGTTTAATCGCAAAAGAATGCGTTTAATCGCAATCTTTTGCGATTAAACGCAAAGTGTTTTGCGTTTAAACCCAATGATTATTGCGATTAAACGCAAAGTTTTGCGTTTAAACGCAAAAATTATTGCGATTAAACGCAAAGTTTTGCGATTAAACGCAATAATTATTGCGTTTAAACGCAATAAAAAATATTTCTTTCCCTGGACTGGCCTCAACGGGCTTCCGTATTTTTGAGATATTGTGAATTTTTCACACCGCCGAATTAAAACAACTTACAATATCTAAAATGACAATAGTACGGAAGCGTATTAGTGCCACGCAATGTTTTTGTTAAAGTTGGTAATTCCAACTTTAATCTTGGCTTTTCCAACTTTGAAGTTGATAATACCAACTTTAATCTTGGCTTTTCCAACTTTAAAATTGGTAATTCCAACTTGAATCTTTGCTTTTCCAACTTTAAAGTTGGTAATTCCAACTTTAAAGTTGGTAATTCCAACTTTAATCTTGGCTTTTCCAACTTTAAAGTTGGTAATTCCAACTTTAATCTTGGCTTTTCTAACTTTAAAGTTGATAATTCCAACTTTAAAGTTGATAATTCCAACTTTAATCTTGGCTTTTCCAACTTTAAAGTTAGTAATTCCAACTTTAAAGTTAGTAATTCCAACTTTAATCTTGGCTTTTCCAACTTTTAAGTTGGTAATTCCAACTTTAAAGTTGATAATTCCAACTTGAATCTTGGCTTTTCCAACTTTAAAATTGGTAATTCCAACTTTAATCTTGGCTTTTCCAACTTTAAAGTTGGTAATTCCAACTTTAATCTTGGCTTTTCCAACTTTAAAGTTGGTAATTCCAACTTTAATCTTGGCTTTCCCAACTTTAGAGTTGGTAATTCCAACTTTAATCTTGCTCTTCTACCCTTACTACTTAAAAGTTGCAATTTAGGGGTAGGGGTCGAAATAGGGGGGGGTGGGGGTAAGTAGAGCGGACGGGATTATGGGGAGTTATAATATGGTACTTTTGCAATGGAAAATAAATACTAGAACATAAAAATAAATTGTTAACTTCTTTTTATCTGTGTTTGTTTTATTTTTTTACCTTTACCTTCCTTATGACCTTACATAAAACTTCGAACTTTTACTTAGAAATCCTTATATTTCTTTAAGACCTCTTGTGTAATTCTGTTGAGAATAACTTCATATAAATCATGTACCCAGTATTCCGTACATGACAGGATTTCAACTTAACCAATTACAGATATTATAAGCTTTTATTATGTATTGTATAAAAGAATGAGACAGCAATCAAATACTCAATGTAATCAAATTTTATTTAATCAAATGAAACATTTTCTGGTAAATAAACAACATAACTATATGTATTAATTCCGTATTGGCGCGGATCAAGGATTTTTTTTGTTGACAAGCAAAAAATTGATTAGTAAATAAATAATAAAATCCTTTCTTAAACGTTAAAGGTCAAAGTTGGAAAAGCCAAGATTAAAGTTGGGATTACCATCTTTAAAGTTGGAAAAGCCAAGATTAAAGTTGGAATTTCCAACTTAAAAGTTGGAATTACTAACTTTTAAGTTGGAAAAGCCAAGATTAAAGTTGGAATTACCAACTTTAAAGTTGGAATTTCCAACTTAAAAAGTTGGAAAAGCCAAGATTAAAGTTGGAATTACCAACTTCTAAGTTGGAATTTCCAACTTTAAAGTTGGAATTTCCAACTTTAAAGTTGGAAAAGCCAAGATTAATGTTGGAAAAGCCAAGATTAAAGTTGGAATTTCCAACTTAAAAGGGGAAATTACCAACTTTATAGTTGGAAAAGCCAAGATTAAAGTTGGAATTACCAACTTTAAAGTTGGAAAAGCAAAGATTCAAGTTGGAATTACCAATTTTAAAGTTGGAAAAGCCAAGATTAAAGTTGGAATTACCAACTTTAAAAAAAATATTGCGTGGCACTAATACGCTTCCGTACAAAAGAAATATTTTCTCGATCAATTTATATGACAAAGAAACATTAACGATGTAATGATGAAAACAAAAGCACATATTTAAACGATGTGACTCGTTTTTATTTTCAAGTGGTTATTGATGAATGAGAAAGGAAATCTTATATATTATGAATTATAATTGCATAAATGAATATTGAGTAAAAAGGACTTCGTCGAGGATAATTGTTTGCCTTTTAAGTACCAGTCCACATAAAAATCAGACAAAACTGTAAAAAAGTGATACATGAAGGTATTCAGAATTTGATGATTTTCCACTCATAGATTTATTTTGAAGTATGAACAATGTATGTAAAATGAAAAAAGTTTTGAGTCATGGTAACCATGGAAACCCGGCCAAAGAAATTTCCTTAGCAACTGGCGGATTTTTCAGTGTTGAAGGACTAAAAATCACCTATCTTTGAGGCTTAAAATAACACGTAAATACCATGAGAATTATTCTTACTTATGGGTGTAATAAAGATACACATTTATTGTGTTCTAATAATGTAATAAAAAATATTTA